>SJYC01018507.1:0-10337 GCA_006408675.1 Madoqua kirkii
ATCACTGCAGACAGTGACTGCAGCCATGAAATTAAAAGACGCTTACTCCTTGAAAGAAAAGTTATGACCAACCTAGATAGTATATTCAAAAGCAGAGACATTACTTTGCCGACTAAGGTCCGTCTAGTCAAGGCTATGATTTTTCCAGTAGTCATGTATGGTTGTGAGAGTTTGGACTGAGAAGAAGGCTGAGTGCCGAAGAATTGATGTTTTTGAACTATAGTGTTGGAGAAGACTCTTGAGAGTCCCTTGGACTGCAAGGAGACCCAACCAGTCCATTCTGAAGGAGATCAGCCCTGGGATTTCTTTGGAAGGAATGATGCTAAAGCTGAAACTCCCGTACTTTGGCCACCTCATGCGAAGAGTTGACTCATTGGAAAAGACTCTGATGCTGGGAGGGATTGGGGGCAGGAGGAGAAGAGGACGACAGAGGATGAGATGGCTGGATGGCATCACGGACTCGATGGACATGAGTCTGAGTGAACTCTGGGAGTTGGTGATGGACAGGGAGGCCTGGTGTGCTGCAATTCATGGGGCCGCAAAGAGTCGTACATGACTGAGTGACTGAACTGAACTGAACTGAACTGAAGATATCACGGCATGAGATATGAGCTATTTTAAGACTGCCCTGCCATTTGGATTCACTTTTGATTGTCTGGATGTGAACCACCTTCCATTTCCAGTTCTTCCTCAGATATATACCCAGATACTAATTCCCAAAGTAGTAGATCTCAGAGGCTACCTATGTCTGTTTTATAAACACCCTAAGTGATGCAGACAGTGGTTAAAAAGCTTGATTGTGAGTACACTTTTGCCTAAATCTATCTCTTTACGTGGGCACCACCATCCAAAAAAATTGTAGTAACATTAAAGGAATTTTTCTTATGCTAAAGTTGCTTATAATCCCATCACTCTAATAAACAAAATTTTTTATATGTCTTTACAAAAGTCCTTTACCATACATATAATTTTGTAAAGCTATAATCATAAGCACAATTTACAGTATGCCTTTTTCAGTACTATCTTTTAAATACCAGTGTACACTATCATGAATTCTTGAAGTTTCTACTTTAATGCTGAAATTATTTTGTTGGAAAAAATACAGCTTTGTCTTTGAAAGAAGCCTCAACGGAAAATTCTATCAAATGATGTTTGCCATCATTACTAGAGTCCCCAGTGTTTTTCTCTGAGTGAGTGGGACTTAAACATTCACATTTACCCACCTTATGGCCCCTTTATTTTTTCGAATCTCACAAGGTGTCCCGGTTGATGAATTATGACGTGGTGGTTATCTTACTGTGCCAACAATAAACGCTTCAGGCAGAAAAAGCAGACCAATTGGAAAGAAGGAGGTCTTTGTTTACCCAAATGTGTTTTTAATTATAGTATTAACAAAGATAAAGCAAAACCAGGGAAGCACAAAATAACCACATGGGAGTCTAAGAAAATAAACATCCTGTTTACTTATTCTAAACCTATTGTTTCTCCAAATATTGGCTCTTTTTCTTCTTTTTAGCATTTCCTTAAGAAACCCCAAATTAAATGTGCCTTCACTTTAACAGCCAAATAATTGTATGGGGGGGGAAATTACTAAACAGAAAATAAATCATGTTGACGTTTAAAGATTAAAATGAAGCCACAGCTTGATCAAAGAGATTCATTTGTTAATATTTGTTCATCATTATAAATATTTCAAATCTTATGTAGTCAAAAGTCATCTATTACTGTTTTCCAGGAAGTGATAATGTCTCCTCCCATGTCATTAACAATATTAATCTTGGTCAAGATTCCCGGCATTAAAAACTTAAAGCAAAATGTTGCTATAGTAACTAATTTAGATTTGTGTTTTCCACCCTTATGAATTAAAGACTCACTGTATAGCATCTTGGGCAAGATGTTGTAGACATGCATGGAGACATATATACAAGCATTTATATTCCCCACCCCTTTCACAGAACAGAGACATCACTTTGCCAACAAAGGTCCATGCAGTCAAAGCTGTGGTTTTTCCAGTAGTCATGTATGGATGTACATGAGAGTTGGACCGTAAAGAAGGCTGAGTGGCAAAGAATTTATGCTTTTGAACTATGTTGCTGGAGAAGACTCTTGAAAGTCCCTTGGACTGCAAGGAGATCAAACCAGACAATCCTAAAAGAAATCAACCCTGTATATTCATTGGAAGGATTGATGCTGAAGCTCCAATACTTTGGTCACCTGATGCAAAGAGCCAACTCACTGGAAAAGATCATGATGCTGGGAAAGATTGAGGGCAAAAGGAGAGGTGGGGTGGCAGAGGATGAGATGGTTAGATAGCTTCACTAACTCAGTGGACATGAATCTGAGCAAACTCTGGGAGATAGTGAAGGATGGGAAGCCCAGTGTGCTGCAGTCCGTGGGGCTGCAAGGAGTCAGATACTACTTAACAACTGAACAACAACTCCTTTCACAGAGAATGTTTTCATAAAACCAGCAACAGTAAAACAAACATACATGAAATGAGTTTTATAAATAGTGAAGGTGTTTGTTCCTCTAAAGCTTCTAGGACATTTACTTATGAACCACTTGGTGTACTTTATCCAAGTAATAGAATAGTCTAGTCCTGTTACACTCATGAACACTTAGGTAGGGGTTGTCTGGCTCCCATCCTATTTCCTCTATTGGATCAACGTGTTCATAAGAGATCTTTCCATTGCAAGCCACAGAAAATGCACACAAGCTAATTTAGAGGGGAAAAGGTATTTCCTAGAAGCATACAAGTGTTTCACAGCCTTTGAGGACAAGGCATGTAGGCAGTCCCCGAGAGGGCTAGAACCAGGAGCTGTCGAGGCCAATCACTGGCTCTCTCCAAGACCTTACACATTTCCTCAAGTACATTTGTTTCTTTCTTTTTTCTTCCGATAGCAGCTTGGCTATTGGGGCATTTGAGCTTCTTCTAAATGAGCTTCTTGCAAATGCCCTCTCTGCTCCCAGTCCGCATGCTAATTCTAGATTCTTAAACTTTCTCCTGTGGTGGTGGGAAGAAGATAACAGTTAGCCTTCACAGACACTCAGGAAAGTGATGAAAGGAAGAGATTGAGAAATCTTTTAGAAATAAATATTGGTGATACTTGTAGCACCCAAAGTAAGAGAGTAAAGCACACCTCAATGGTTGCTATCGATACTTAACTGCATTTCTCTTTTTCTGCCCCAGTATATTCACATTGGCCGGTCATCTTGAAATCTACAGGCTTCCCTGATGGCTCAGGTGGTAAAGAATCCACCTGCAGTGCAGGAGACCTGGGTTCAGTCCCTGGGTTGGGAAGAACCGCTGGAGAACGGAACGGCTACCCACTCCAGTGTTCTGGCCTGGAGAATTCCATGGACTGTACAGTCCATGGGGTCGCAAAGAGTTGGACACAACTAAACCATTTTATCTACCTCAGATGGGAAATGGGAAGGATACAAATTCCTCTTGAATAAATAAGCAAATAAATGGATGTTGTTCCCTCCTGGCACCTCTTAGTTGAGTCTTCGTTGAGGACAACAGCAAGGCCAAAGATAGGAGCTCAGGGTCTATGACACTGACTGAGCCACAGCTGACCCACCAGGAGCATTAAGAGAGGGAGGAAGTGGGACAAGGCAACAGATTGCCTCAGGTGCTGCCTGGGACGTGAGGAAAGAGCTGGGAGGAGAGGAAGGGCCCAGAAAGGGCAGGCTTGCCTTTATCAAGTGGCCCCAGCTGAAACTGACCAGGGCTGTTTGGGAAACCTTCTTCACACATGAATTTCTAGAAGCCCAGAGGCCCAGAGAAATCAAAATTTTACTGTCTTCTCCAGTTTGTCTATGGTGATTATTCTGAGTTGGAAGATCAAATTTTTGTAAAATGTTTACTGCCTAGATTCCTCATGGGAAAGTAGAGAAGACCGAGAAGATTAAGTTAAGGCAGAACCTGGAAGGAATTACTGTGTTTCTATGGGGCCATCCCAACTTTCCGCTCTATAGAGACTCAAAATGTGTCAAATATGTGATTAACAAATTGGACTCGGCCCTGAGGACATCATATTTCTACCCACATCACAGCAGCTGTAGCTAATTGTGTGTGTGCAGGCTGGGGAGCCACCTTGGGGCAGAATCAAGCAGAAAAAAGTGACTTCGCTGAGCCATCCCACAAACTTCCCCTAATGCTGATGTTTCCTTTGCTCCTGGCTAGCCCTTCCCACCTTTTTCTAAAACTTCCAGAAAGGATTATAGTCATTAGCTACTTAGTATGAATAGATATTATCTCTTCAGAGGCTATTTCCATTTTAACCTCATCTCTAATTGAAGGCTTCCCAGACTGTTGAAGGAATTTTAAGAATATATTTAAGAATATGTAGCAGTTCTTTGCTTTTCAAAAATTAGTCAGTCCTGGTCAAATCACAGTAGCTCTTTACAGGGTCGAGAGTCAAGTAGTTCACAGTGCTTTCCTCTCTACTGCTAGGCTAGCTCACTTCTCTGTTGCTTGGCCAACTCCCTATTCTCCTCCTCTTCCCTGAATCTACCACATGACCCAGAAAGTAGGGTCATCTTTGGTGCAGCTGGGATCTCTTGGGTCCCCCTGTTTCAATTCTGTGCTCAGCATTCAGTCCAGTTGGTTGTGGTCAAGACCATTCTGGTTGTGAGATATTTTGAATGTCAATCCTACTACTGCGCCTTTAAGTGTTGTTTTTACCCATTGACCTTACAAATTAAGGTACCTTCTGCCTCCTCCATGTCAACGGCCATCACATCTAACTGAAGTCTTGCTTAAAATCTATTACTGCCAGCCATGAATGGAAAAACAAACAAAAAGCCTGCTGAATAATTGTCATTCAGTCACTAAGTCATGTCCAACTCTTTGCAACCCCATGAAATGCAGCACATCAGGCTTCCGTGTCCTTCACTATCTCTCAGAGTTTGCTCACACTCATGTCCATTGAGTCAGTGATGCTATACAACTATCTCATCTTCTCTCACCCCCTTCTCCTCTTGCCCTCAATCTTTCCCAAGATCAAGGTCTTTTCCAACAAGTTGGCTGATTGTTTCTTTCTTTTTCTTCCGATAGCAGCTTGGCTATTGGGGCATTTGAGCTTCTTCTAAATGAGCTTCTTGCAAATGCCCTCTCTGCTCCCAGTCCGCATGCTAATTCTAGATTCTTAAACTTTCTCCTGTGGTGGTGGGAAGAAGATAACAGTTAGCCTTCACAGACACTCAGGAAAGTGATGAAAGGAAGAGATTGAGAAATCTTTTAGAAATAAATATTGGTGATACTTGTAGCACCCAAAGTAAGAGAGTAAAGCACACCTCAATGGTTGCTATCGATACTTAACTGTATTTCTCTTTTTCTGCCCCAGTATATTCACATTGGCTGGTCATCTTGAAATCTACAGGCTTCCCTGATGGCTCAGGTGGTAAAGAATCCACCTGCAGTGCAGGAGACCTGGGTTCAGTCCCTGGGTTGGGAAGAACCGCTGGAGAACGGAACGGCTACCCACTCCAGTGTTCTGGCCTGGAGAATTCCATGGACTGTACAGTCCATGGGGTCGCAAAGAGTTGGACACAACTAAACCATTTTATCTACCTCAGATGGGAAATGGGAAGGATACAAATTCCTCTTGAATAAATAAGCAAATAAATGGATGTTGTTCCCTCCTGGCACCTCTTAGTTGAGTCTTCGTTGAGGACAACAGCAAGGCCAAAGATAGGAGCTCAGGGTCTATGACACTGACTGAGCCACAGCTGACCCACCAGGAGCATTAAGAGAGGGAGGAAGTGGGACAAGGCAACAGATTGCCTCAGGTGCTGCCTGGGACGTGAGGAAAGAGCTGGGAGGAGAGGAAGGGCCCAGAAAGGGCAGGCTTGCCTTTATCAAGTGGCCCCAGCTGAAACTGACCAGGGCTGTTTGGGAAACCTTCTTCACACATGAATTTCTAGAAGCCCAGAGGCCCGGAGAAATCAAAATTTTACTGTCTTCTCCAGTTTGTCTATGGTGATTATTCTGAGTTGGGAGATCAAATTTTTGTAAAATGTTTACTGCCTAGATTCCTCATGGGAAAGTAGAGAAGACCGAGAAGATTAAGTTAAGGCAGAACCTGGAAGGAATTACTGTGTTTCTATGGGGCCATCCCAACTTTCCGCTCTATAGAGACTCAAAATGTGTCAAATATGTGATTAACAAATTGGACTCGGCCCTGAGGACATCATATTTCTACCCACATCACAGCAGCTGTAGCTAATTGTGTGTGTGCAGGCTGGGGAGCCACCTTGGGGCAGAATCAAGCAGAAAAAAGTGACTTCGCTGAGCCATCCCACAAACTTCCCCTAATGCTGATGTTTCCTTTGCTCCTGGCTAGCCCTTCCCACCTTTTTCTAAAACTTCCAGAAAGGATTATAGTCATTAGCTACTTAGTATGAATAGATATTATCTCTTCAGAGGCTATTTCCATTTTAACCTCATCTCTAATTGAAGGCTTCCCAGACTGTTGAAGGAATTTTAAGAATATATTTAAGAATATGTAGCAGTTCTTTGCTTTTCAAAAATTAGTCAGTCCTGGTCAAAACAGAAAGGATTATGGTCATTAGCTACTTAGTATGAATAGATATTATCTCTTCAGAGGCTATTTCCATTTTAACCTCATCTCTAATTGAAGGCTTCCCAGACTGTTGAAGGAATTTTAAGAATATATTTAAGAATATGTAGCAGTTCTTTGCTTTTCAAAAATTAGTCAGTCCTAGTCAAATCACAGTAGCTCTTTACAGGGTCGAGAGTCAAGTAGTTCACAGTGCTTTCCTCTCTACTGCTAGGCTAGCTCACTTCTCTGTTGCTTGGCCAACTCCCTATTCTCCTCCTCTTCCCTGAATCTACCACATGACCCAGAAAGTAGGGTCATCTTTGGTGCAGCTGGGATCTCTTGGGTCCCCCTGTTTCAATTCTGTGCTCAGCATTCAGTCCAGTTGGTTGTGGTCAAGACCATTCTGGTTGTGAGATATTTTGAATGTCAATCCTACTACTGCGCCTTTAAGTGTTGTTTTTACCCATTGACCTTACAAATTAAGGTACCTTCTGCCTCCTCCATGTCAACGGCCATCACATCTAACTGAAGTCTTGCTTAAAATCTATTACTGCCAGCCATGAATGGAAAAACAAACAAAAAGCCTGCTGAATAATTGTCATTCAGTCACTAAGTCATGTCCAACTCTTTGCAACCCCATGAAATGCAGCACATCAGGCTTCCGTGTCCTTCACTATCTCTCAGAGTTTGCTCACACTCATGTCCATTGAGTCAGTGATGCTATACAACTATCTCATCTTCTCTCACCCCCTTCTCCTCTTGCCCTCAATCTTTCCCAAGATCAAGGTCTTTTCCAACAAGTTGGCTGCTCACATCAGGCAACCAAAGTATTGGAGCTTCAGCTTTAGCACCAGTCCTTCCAATGAATATTCAGGGTTGATTTCCTTTAGGACTGATTGACTGATTTGATCTCCTTGCTGTCCAAGGGACACTCAATAGTCTTCTGCAACACCACAATTCAAAAGCATCAATTCTTTGGCACTCCACCTTTTTTATGGTCCAACTCTCACATCCATATATGAACTACTAGAAAAACCACAGTTTTTACTATAGTGACCTTTGTCGGCAAAGTGATATCTCTGCTTTGTAATATGCTGTCTAGGTTTGTCACAGCTTTTCTTCCAGGGAGCAAGCGTGTCTTAATTTCATGGCTGCCGTCACTATCTGCAGTGATTTTGGAGCCCAAGGAAATAAAATCTGCTAAATAATAAACCCTGGAAAAAATAAAGTTGGGGAAAAAAGAGTGTAACTACTTTTGATCCTTCAACTTTACTATACCTAAGAATTACCTGGAGAATGTGTTTGAAATGTAGATTTCTAGTCTTTATCTTCAGCAATTCTGATTCCATAATCTGGGATGTTTCAGAAATCTATATTTTTAACTTGCATACTAGGTAAATTTGATGAGATGCTATCTGAATCACACTTAAGAGATACTGAACTGGATTGTTACTGTGAATTACACACTTTTGCCTGTGGGTAGGATGTCTGTTCTTTACCAGAAGCTTAGTTTATCAGGATTTTACATCAGTTCTCACAGCTTTAACTACAGATGATGACGATACAAGTATTCCTGATGCCTTATCATTGATCGGGGCTCCATTCATCCTCATCTTCTATAAACACCTTCTTTCTTGTTTTGAAATTACAGAGTCTGTCATCCCCAGTAGTGGAACATTTCACGTAAAGCTCCCTAAGAAACACAATGTGGAACTTGGAATAACCATAAGTTGTAAGTAGAAATGACTTTTATTTTTAATTTAGAATTTTAAGGAGACATTAGAAAGTTGTCTTGTCAAATGGTTTACGGGTGTGGCCGGCGTCTTAAGTGTCATTGCCAACTTTCACCTAATGATACAAAAGCGTGGAGCCAGTCACTCACTCGCCAATACTTAATAGCCGTGTGAATGGGGCAAGTTACTAGGTTTCTTCAGACTTAGGTTTCTTCCCCTGTTGAATGGAAATAAGGATATCTGCAAAATATCCTCATTTTGTAAATTATTCAAAGTATTAAATAAAGTAACATATTTATATACCTAGTATAGACCCTGGCAAACAGTAAGTACCCAATAATATGTGACTCACACACACCACATGAATAATTACATGAGCGTATGAAGGCATAGAGGCTGTCTATATTTTAATATATCGCAGATTGTTTTCACAATAATCTATTGAGACTATCTTTCCATCTGACCACTATGCATCTGTAATCCACTTGCAAGAATAAAATCATGTCTTTTTCTTCAGTAACTTCCTGAACTCCTCCATGGCACAGGGTGCCTGGGTAACCAAGCCAAAAAGAAAAGCAGAACATATAAATGTGTTTAATTCCCTCTTTTTCTCAGACTCTAGATTTATAACTGCTTTGATAAAACAACTTTGAAAATTTCAGCCCCACTAGAATTCTACCGAATGGAAATTGAGGTTTCTGTGCTTTTAATATCCATAAGCTAAGTTCATCCATAAATGCTCCAAGAAAATGAAGGAAATGATCGATTCATGAAGACCAAAGGTGGAAGCAACATCTGTGACCAAGGGGTGTCCGCACCGGAGAGCGTAGTGAGGTTCATAAAGGTGTCTCACTGTGCTCTCTCAGATAGCATTTACATCAGTGGCTAAGGCAGAAATAAAGAGCTCTCAAATGGCCGTATGAAATGGGATCTGTCCAAGTCAATGCTAACGGTATCAATTTAACACTGAAAAGGAAGTCTTCTTAATAAGTGATAAATCACACATACCTAATGCATGCAGCACCAGAAATAGTGCTACTATGATACAGAATCAAAGTTGAGACCAATAAGCCATACATATGGGGGCCTGTGTCTCCCCCAGTCCCCTTAAATGGAGAGAAAAGGAGGACTGATGTATGTGGTGTGTCTCTGTAGCGTAAGCAGAAACATGAAATAAGATTTCGGAGACTCCAGACCTGTTCTAGGTGCCGCTAAAGTCATTTGTGCTTTTCCTTGGGTCGCTAACCCCTCAGTTTATTCATTACGAAGCAAAAATGGAATGCCGTTGTTCTGTCAACAGCTGTACTTGCTGAGATTGAGAGAGAGTTCATCAGAACTTACTACTCTAAAAATACCTGGGGCTCTGGGTACCTTCTGCAACCCCCATGTAGCTTTAACCCTGCTCTCATTTATTGTGTTTATTCCATTCTATTCATTCAGTCCATCTAATTAGCCATGCAAGTGGTGCTCCTGGGAGTTGGGCAGTGCATAGCTTGCTGGCTGCGTGCTGAGCCCTGCCTTCACCACGTTCTTTCCTCCCCTCCTTCATTCAGCAAAGACACTGAGCGCTGAGGCCCAGGCTGTTTTGAGTCTTAGAAGTGCTCACTATTGGTGCACATACAGAAGACACCTGTTCCTCAGAAGCTTCTGTTACCACATGTTTTAACACACTTATTTTACTCTCAATTTTAGTCTCAAATTTTACTTAAGCGAATGGTCTTTTTTAATGCAATAGATGTATTCTTTTTCTGAAGAGCAACTTTATTTTTCTTTTCCAATATGGTTTATCACAGTATTGAATATAGTGTCCAGTGCTATATAGCAGCGCCTTGTTGTTTATCGATTCTGTGTGTAATAGTCTACACCTGCTAATCCCAAACTCCCCATCCACCCCTCCCCCGGCCCCCATTCCCCTTGGCAAGCACACGTATGTTCTCCACATCTTTGAGTCTGTTTCATCGGTAAGTTCATTTGTGTTGTATTTTAGATTTTATATATGAGAGGTATCATGTGGTGTTTGCTTTCTCTTTCTGAC
>SJYC01018508.1:0-24285 GCA_006408675.1 Madoqua kirkii
TTGGACACAACTGAGCAACTTCACTTTCACTTTTTACTTTCCTGCATTGGAGAAGGAAATGACAACCCTCTCCAGTGTTCTTGCCTGGAGAATCCCAGAGACAGGGGAGCCTGATGGGCTGCCGTCTATGGGGTTACACAGAGTCAGACACGACTGAAGTGACTTGGCGGCAGCAGCAATATTCCATTGTATATATACACCACATCCTCTTTATCCATTCATCCATCAATGGACAATGAGATTGTTTCCATTTCTCGGTTATTGTAAACAGTGCTGCTGTGAACATAGGGGTGTATCTTTTCGAATTAGTTTTGCCCAGATACATGCCCAGGAGTAGGATTGCAGGATCATGTGCCAACTTACAATAGATTTATTCTTAAAAATTAATATACATAAAAATATAATTTAACTATAAAGGAGAGTATCCCTTTAAAAACTAATCCTGTGATAAATTCTTTTAAGTCAATATTTTTCATGTTCAGTTTGTTTCAGGTGTGGCCATGTACACACAACTACAAAATATTTTATTCACATAGACAACCATATAAAATTATACTTTATGATGATGTTATATATGTACTAAGTATACTTCTTCTAAAACTGATTTTAATACTGATCATGAAAAAACCCACAAAACCCACACAAGAACTTCCTGAATTTTAGCAGCTGTGAGTTAAAACTATTCACAGTTAACAGTGGTGAACTAAAGCTATTCATAGAAGCTAAAGTCCTGTGCTATTCCTGGATGGAGAAATGATGCGTAAGTTTGTCACACATGCCTATCAGCCCTTCCAGAGCTCCAGCTCCATTTACACAAATAATCATCACCATCCTGAGTTTGTGTCTTCCTGTAGAAAATACTCAGATTTTGCCAGTTAAAGCAGAATTTGCTAAAGGAAAAAAACGAAATCCATTTCCTTGTTATGGAATAGCAAATCCCTGAGGTCTAGCACAGTTCCTGGCACACACAAGGTGCTTGTTTAACTCCTGTCTTTGTTGAGGGGGTGAATGAGGAGTCTGTCTGGACACAGTGTTGTTCTAACCTGTGTGCACTCCAGGATATGAGCCTCTGAGGGAGATGAGGAATGCAGACATATATGCAAAGGCTACTGCATGAACTGAAGAAGCAAGAATATAGAAAATGACAACTGGCAAGGACTCAGATCCCCAAGTGCCCCACTTTCCAGCCCTCTTGACCTCTCTGTACTGAGTTTCTTTGTCTATTAACAGGGAGTACTCGGTACATTCTCTGTAGCATTATTGTGAAGATTAAATAAGTTGCTACATGTAAGGTGCCCAGAATACATTGTGAACCAGAATGAATGTTACTTACTATAATAATTGATATTTCTTTTCCTCATAGAACCTCGTGAAATATTTTAAACAAATCACTACCTCACAAAATTTAGTGCCAATCATAATTGTCCTACCTGAGTAGGAAATCAAAGGACCCTCCTGTCATACAGATACACAGGCATGATAGGAAAACTAAGGGACTACAGGGGTTCATGGGTGTGTCTCACAAGTCCTCTTTCTGTATCTGCATCTTGTGAAAGCTCTGAGTAGTGGGAAGCAGGCCTCCTTCTTGGGAAACATAGCTTCAGACCCTTCTCACTTGGCTTAAGGCTCACTCTTTATACCTAATTGACTGAGAAATGAGTCCCCCTGAGTTTGGATATGGTGAGCAGTTTTAGACTAATTTTCTTAAGTTCCTGATGAGACATTCATAGCACATTAGCATCAGGCATTACTTTTATTGATGTTATTGCTATAATATGGAGTCATTTATAATGGCAAATAAAGCAGAACAGCCTAGCAGAAGGGTGCAGTTTGGGACCCAAAGCAGCATCCCGAACCTCTGACACCTCAGCCAGTCATGAACCAGAGCCCATACCTTTCAACACAGCTCACCTGCCCTTCAAGTCAGAGATCTCTGGTTGTCTCTGCCATGTCTAGTTGTCAGTAAAGACCTTTTGGTATGGATGTTTTCTTTTGAGGTTTTATTACATAAGAGTTTTATCTGCTTTGTACCATGCATGGCAGTAAATAGTTTATGTGTGTTTTCTCATTTCATCCTGAAAGTGGCCGTAAAACATCTGTGCCCATTTTACAAAGAGGAAAGTAAGACTCACCCAGATAACCTGCCCAAAGACTCCGAGCTAATAAAAGGCCAAACAGGGATTTAAACCCTCTCTGTTTGACTTCATGTTGGCTGTGCCATCAGACTACCACTCATCCCTGTTGCCCTCTGACTGATGAATCTTCCTGGATCTTAAATCACAAAAGCAAAAGACAGCATTTGGGGAGCACAGTTAATTTGTCAACTTTCCTTTTTAGTTGACTGGACTGTTTGTAGGAGCAAAGGCTTGCTTTATTTTTTGTAAAATCATAAAGCAGCCTTTCTAATGAGCACAATAAATCTGTCATTTTTGCCTTAAATCTCAAATGTATTTAGAAGAGAAAGTTTCATGTTTTTTGGCCAATTTTGCTAAAAACTCTCCTCACTGCTCCATCTCAAATCAAATAACTTGTTTTACTTGTTAGGTAGTATATAGTTTAATGTATTTGTATATATGATTATAATGAAAGCAAAACTGAATGATTGTGTGAGTGTGTGTGTGTGTGTGTGTGTGTGTGTGTGTGTGATTACATCTCCAATGTAGTTTGGACAGTTTATCAGGCCCTTTGTGCAAAGTCCTTTGACTAGCAGAGTAATTCCCATGAATGACTAGACATTATAGAATGCTCTTGGAATGATTCACGTTTAATTAGCTTCAGACTTCAAGAGATTTCACCTGTCTTCAGATACAGAAAAAGTATTTTAAGCAAAAGATAGGAACTATCATCTTCTACCTCTTCCAACAACTGTTTGAGAAGAAAAGAAGCCACATTCACTGTAAAAACCAGTTTCTGACAGTGACAGACAACCAGTGATTTTAAAACTTGAGGAGTCAATAAGTGAGAGCTTGACCACGTGCATTTAGCTGTGTTCCTACCCCATATCTTCATTTTAAAACGGCACTATAAGCTTTTTCAGGAGGCAAAAACCCATAAGGAGGAGAGGAAATGAAAAATAGATAACAACAACCAAATTTGGAAGTGGCAAAGAAGATGGAAAAAGATTAAAGAAGCAGAAGGAAAAGCTG
Source organism: Madoqua kirkii (assembly GCA_006408675.1). Lineage (NCBI taxonomy): Eukaryota > Metazoa > Chordata > Mammalia > Artiodactyla > Bovidae > Madoqua > Madoqua kirkii. Next base: position 3,147 of record SJYC01018508.1, read on the forward strand.
ACAATGAACTTGATTTGCGTTCTGAACTCCCGACAAGTTTGAGTGGTGGAATCAGGATGGGAGAGCTAAGAAGACAAAGGGACTGACTGAGCCTCTGTTAAGAGTCAGTGAGTCCCAGGACTTCCCTGGTGGTCCAGTGGTTAAGACGTCTCCTTCCAGCGCAAACGGTGCAGGTCGAGTCTGTGGTCAGGGAGCTAAGATTCCACGTGCCTTGCAGCCAAAAAAACAAAGCATAAAACACAAACAGTATGGTAACAAATTCAATAAAGACTTTTAAAATGGTCCACATCAAAAAAAAAAAAGTCTTAAAAAATGAAAAGAATTAATGAGTCCCTCAGATGCCTTCCCCCACTCAGAACCACCAACAATCCTCCCATTCCTGGCAAACCCAGTTTTATCCTCTTGAAAACGTGAACAGGAGAGTCTCTGGATGGGGAGGCATAGCTGACTGTCCCAGTCCTACTCTGAAAGCAGAGATCCAGTGAAACATTGAATGCGGAGGCTGCTGTTCTTCTCCTTGAAGCTTTAAGAAGCCCAGTAACCAGGCTTAATCCCCTCTGAGCAGAAGGAAGAATCAAGGCCATCTGACCCAAAGAGACAACCTGGCCAGAACTCTAGAGTGACTACCGTTACTCCAGGAGCCCCACTCTGGAGCACCAGGCTTTCAAACAGCCACTGTGCAAGGCCATCTGTAATGTGAGCAGACAGCCAAGAAAAACACAAACACTTGGAAGAAGGAATCTAAGATGCAAGACTATCACAGAAAACAAAGAGGAAACACAGAAACAGCACATGCAAGAAGAAGAAAACTTTAAAAAAGAAAACAAAAAAACACTCTTTAACATCATCTGTATCCATGGGTGGGGGGTACTGAATACTGTTAATCAGTAGCCACTAGACAGGGAACAAACAGCTCTTTAAAAGTAAGAATATGGCAGAGATAAAGAAGTTCAACAGAAATATTGGATAATAATGTTGAAGATTTCTAGAAATTAGGACAAAACAACAAATGATGAAGACTAGAGACAAGAAAATTATACAAAATCAGCCCAAACAACACAATATCCAAATAATGGGCATTACAAAAAGAAAGATGAGACAAAAGTACAAGTATATACTTTCAGAGACTACCCTGGCGGTCTAGTGGTTCAGATTCTGCACTTCCACTGAAGGGAGTGTAGGTTTGATCCCTGATCAGGGAGCTAAGATCCCATATACCTAGTGATGTGGCCAAAAATTGAAGGAAAAAAAATATTTTCATAAGTTTTCTAGAATTGGTGGATATAAGTTTCCAAAAAGATGGATGAAAACAGACCCACACCAAGGCATGTCATCATGAGATTTGAAAACTCTGGGAGAAAAAGACAGTCCTACAGGCTTCTGGGGTCAGGGGCTGGGGGCGGGGGGGTGTTTCACACAGTGTATCAGAACACAATAAATAAAGAGATGGGAATACCAGACCACCTTACCTGCCTCCTAGGAAACCTGTATGTAGGTCAAGAAGTAACAGTTAGAACTGGACATGAAACAATGGAGTGGTTCCAAACTGGGAAAGGAGTACATCAAAGCTGTATATTGTCACCCAGCTTATTTAACTTATATGCAGAGTACATCATGAGAAACACTGGGTTGGAAGAAGCACAAGCTGGAATCAAGATTGCCAGGAGAAATATCAATAACCTCCAATATGCAGATGACACCACCCTTATGGCAGAAAGTGAAGAAGAACTAAAGAGCCTCTTGATGAAAGTGAAAGAGGAGAGTGAAAAAGTTGGCTTAAAGCTCAACATTCAGAAAAACAAAGATCATGGCATCCAGTCGCATCACTTCATGGCAAATAGATGGGGAAACAGTGGCTTACTTTATTTTTCTGGGCTCCAAAATCACTGCAGATGGTGACTGCAGCCGTGAAATTAAAAGACGCTTACTCCTTGGAAGGAAAGTTATGACCAACCTAGATAGCATAATGAAAAGCAGAGGCATTACTTTGTCAACAAAGCCATCTAGTCAAGGCTATGGTTTTTCCAGTGGTCATGTGTGGATGTGAGAGTTGGACTATAAAGAAAACTGAGTGCCGAAGAATCGATGCTTTTGAACTGTGGTGTTGGAGAAGACTCTTGAGAGTCTCTTGGACTGCAAGGAGATCCAACCAGTCCATCCTAAAGGAAATCAGTCCTGGGTGTTCATTGGAAGGACTGATGCTGAAGCTGAAACTCCAATACTTTGGCCACCTTATGCGAAGAGCTGACTCATTAGAAAAGACTCTGATGCTGGGAGGAATTGCGGGCAGGAGGAGAAGGAGCCAACAGAGGATGAGACGGTTGGATGGCATCACCGATGCAATGGACATGGGTTTGGGTGGACTCCAGGAGTTGGTGATGGACAGGGAGGCCTGGCGTGCTGCAGTTCATGGGGTCTCAAAGAGTCAGACACGACTGAGCAATCGAACTGATGGTTTTTCTAGTAGTTTTGTAGGGACATGAGAGGTGGACAGTAATAAAGGCTGAGCACACTCTGGGAGATAATGAAGGACAGGAAAGCCTGGTGCTCAGCCTTTTTTATTGTCCAGCCTGGCGTGCTTCAGTCCATGGGTTACAAAGAGTTGGACACAACTGAGCGACTGAACAACAACAACAACCTAAATGACAACAGGCCTCTCAACCCATAGCAATTCTGGAATCTAGAAACCAATGAAGAGAGCCTTCAAAGTTCTGCAGAAAAGGAATTTCTAGCCTAGAATGCAACATCTAGCAAATTTGAAAGTAAAACAAAGACAACTATGAAGGATTCAAAATACTCTCCTCCCATGCACTGTTCCTTAGGAAGCTGTTAGAGAAGGTGCTGTTGTTGTTTAGTCCCTAAGCCATGTCTGACTGTTCTGTGACCCCATGAACTGTAGCCCTCCAGGCTCCTCTGTGTACCAATCACTGAAAGAGTAAAGCCAGAAGGAGGGAGAATTGGATTCAGGAGGCAAGGGCTTCAAGGATGCAAGAGGGAAGTGTTAAAAGATAAAATAAGGCATATTAAAAATTTTTTAAGTCTATTTGAGCAAAAACTTGATTCATATCTTACAATGTCAAACCAGAAGTAGTTAGGAATGCTTTCCGAACAGGAGTCCAGAGATAGACATATACAGGAAGATTGGAGGCAAAGGAAGGAAATGATTTGATTGGCTATAAAACCTAGTTGGCTGCTTGTGACTGGTTGTCCTTAGTATTTTGATTCATAACCTTGTAAATGCTTAGATTTTGGTTGGCTTCCATGGGCCAAGAAAGACAGGTGAGATTGTTGGATGGTGTCACAGACTCAATGGACATGAGTTTGAGCAAGTTCTGGGAGTTGGTGACGGACATGGAAGCTTGGCATGCTGCAGCCCATGGGATCACAAAGAGTCGGACACAACCGAGGACTGAACTGAACTGATATGATATCACTTTGTGTGCCGTGCTAAGTCGCTTCAGTCATGTCCGACTCTGTGTGACCCTATGAACTGTACCCCCCCAGGCCCCTCTGTTCATGGGATTCTCCAGGCAAGAATCCTGGAATTGATTGCCATTCCCTTCTCCAGGGAACCTTCCCGACCTAGAGATCGAACCAGCATGTCTTAAGCCTATCCCACTTTGGCAGGCAGGTTCTTTAACACTAGTGCCACCTGGAAAACCCAATATCACTTTATATATAGAATCTAGAGTATGATACAAATGAACCTATTATGAAATAGAAACAGACTCATGGACATAGAGAACAGACTGATTGTTGCCAAGTGAGGAGAGGGCTGGGGAAGGGATGGAATGAGAGGTTGGGGTTAGCAGATGTAAGCTTTCATATATAGGATGAATAAACTAGGTCCTACTGTATAGCCCAGGGAACAATATTCAATGCCATGTGATAAGCCATATGGAAAAGAATATTAAGAAAAAATGTGCATATATGTATAACTGAATCACTTTGCTGTATAGCAGAAATTAATACAACATTGTAAATCAACTGTACTTCAATAAAATTTTTTAAAAAGAAAAAGCGTGGTGCTAGGGTGTGCAAACCATGGCTGAGCCCTCAAAGCCCCAAATCCATGGCCACCTTTAAACGTGCATAGTAAGCATGGTAGTGACAGTGTCAGGGGCCCTTACAAATTTGGACCCACTTCTGGGTTCAGTTTCATCACTCCAGTGGCCATCCACCCTGATGAACCTTTCACACCTCAAGTTGGAACTTGATTAAAAGAGAAACAGAAGAAGGTAGTAAACATGAAATGGCTGCCATACATGCTGCTGCTGCTAAGTCGCTTCAGTTGTGTCCAACTCTGTGCGACCCCATAGACGGCAGCCCACCAGGCTCCCCCGTCCCTGGGATTCTCCAGGCAAGAACACTGGAGTGGGTTGCCATTTCCTTCTCCAATGCATGAAAGTGAAGAGTGAAAGTGAAGTTGCTCAATCGTGTCTGACTCCTAGCGACCCCATGGACTGCAGCCTTCCAGGCTCCTCAATCCATGGGATTTTCCAGGCAAGAGTACCGGAGTGGGATGCCATTGCCTTTTCCAATATCTGTAGATTGTTTAAAGTTTCAAACCTCTCTGCAAAGCTGTGTGGGTTTGTCCAGAGGTCAGTGTTATTTTCCTGTTAGAAGGATGACAGAGATGAGTTTGATGTATTTTGTTGCCTATACTATTGTTTTGTTTTAGCCCATTTCAACGGACCATGAATTTTTTAAAAACCAAAGGAGATATGAAATGCTGTTTGATGGTCACTAAAGCTTGGAAAAATACTGTATAAATTCATTGGCAGATGGTAGGAAAGCTGTATTTACTGGTCAAAGTTTTTGTTTTTGTGCTCTATGCCCAGAACAATTTGCTGTTCTGAAATATAACATGAGTAAAACTGCTGAGTGTTTATATTTCTCTGGTGAAATTATAGCAAATCATTGAGTAGAGGTTTAAATCATGAATTAATTATAGTGAACAGAATGTTTTGCATTCTTTGCTAGAAGCTAAGAATAATGATTGGATGAAATCCCATTAACATTTACTGTGGACTAACTCAGTGGGTAAGGTATTGGTATATGTGTTTGCTTTTTCTTTCAATGATGTGTTGAGATATTAAACCATCTGTTCTTGTGCATAAACGTTTTCCTGGGATTCATATGGGATTATGGGATATAATATGGTTCTACGATTATTATGGGGTGATCAGACTGTTTATAATAAAATCTTACTTTAGGGGCCTTTTAATGATCCTTAAAAGGAAATCACTCCAGGCTTCAATGTTGGCAAAACATCTCCTCTTGGAGGCATATTGTTGTTTACAAATGTTGGTATGGTTCATTTTAATTATCGAATTCCTAAATTAAATGTAAATTTTCTAGGTCAAGATGATACTTTTGTTCTTACATGTGCTATAATTCATTTTGAGGATTAATTCTAAGACTAATTCCTAATTACTTTTCATTATTATTATTTCATTATCACCAAATGGAAATATTCATAAGAAAAGTTATAAGCCCATAACTGACTCCTGTGCAGAATAATAGTTTTAAACTCAATAAAAGTTACATGTACATGTTTAGACTATGAATGTATATAAAAATATAGAGAATCAGTTCACATTTCTGAACATTTTTGGAGCACTCTAGGTATGAATTTGTGAACAAAACTTTAGGATTTACAGTCTATCTAGCAGAAGATTTTCTTCTGGGGGAAAAAAAAAATTTACATCAGTGATTCTCACCCACTTTCCACACAGTACACTTGAGTAGTATGACAGGGTCCCATAAAAGAGTGGCATCTCCTCACTGGTGAGGTGTGAAAGAAGTGGTGGGAGAAGGGATTACATGTAAGTATCATCAAGCTGCTGCTGCTGCTAAGTCACTTCAGTCGTGTCAGAGTCTGTGTGACCCCATAGACGGCAGCCCACCAGGCTCCCCCGTCCCTGGGATTCTCTAGGCAAGAACACTGGAGTGGGTTGCCATTTCCTTCTCTAATGCATGAAAGTGAAAAGTGAAAGGGAAGTCGCTCAGTCGTGTCCAACTCTTCACGATCCCATGGACTGCAGCCCACCAAGCTCCTTTGTCCATGGGGTGCTCCTAATTGCTTTTAATACTGTACTGTTGGACTCTTCACCCTTCACTTCACTCTGCTGAGAATCACAGATTGAAACGGATTTAATCCTGATGGACAGCTTTTCACTTGCTTTCTCCAGTTGCAAATTTAAAATAACTTTGCTTGCATTTTCAAGTTTCTGAGTACTTCAACACAAACATATTTTTATATCAAGAAGGGATAATGTGCACATTTTTAAAATTCATTTACTGATTCTCTTTGCTTTGCATACAAATTGAGCTTGCACTAACAGTTGCTATAAAATGAGACTTGTACAGTAATGGATGAATCATGAATATAAAGGTGTGACTGTTCTATCCTCATTATTACAGCACCATCCAGTAGAAAACCAGGAGACCCCCTGGTTATATCAGATATCAAGAAAGGCAGTGTGGCACACAGGTAAGAAAGATGTATTTACTGGTTCATCCCAAGGTATTTCTTAATTACAGCAGGAATGACTTCTTCCACACACAGGACAACCTTGTTAATGGGCCATGGTATTCTCAGTATTTTCCAGGCAGCCACAACTAATTGATCATATTTGACATCCCTAATGTCAATGGCATGTAGAGCTTTTCCTCAATGTCACTTTATTTTTGCACCTAGTGGAGATAACCGTCACCTAAAGATGCTTTTTCGGGTCTTTCATGAGTCCAGCATAGACTTTCCTTCACTGATCATCTTCCACCCTTCACTTTCCCAGCTAAAAAACTGAAAGTGGCCCCAATTATGAGTTACCTCACATGCAAATAATAGATTTGGGGAGAGTTTTACTAGATGCTAGAATATCCTCCCTAGTCAAGCCAACATCCTCCCTTGAGCCTCAGACAATGTGTATGTCTCCTCTTTGATCCATTGACCTTGAAAATCAAGGACTCTAAAACTTGCAGTTTTACAGATCAAATTTTTTTAATTGATTAGGAATATTGATGTAAGACTATTAACTTTCTTTTTGTTTTTCAATTAAGGATTTTACAAATCTCATCTATTGTTACAGTCTTTCATTAGAGGAACATTTTAGTGCTCAAAAAGTAGGAAGGGCATTAGTTTAGGTATATAGGTATAGGTTCAGATACTGTGATAAGGAAACTCTTAAATAGTTTGTTTCTCATACAGCAGTTGGCAAGTAGGCAGGCAACACAGGGCTGGAGAAGCACATCTGCCTGTCCTTTCCAGCTTCCTCTGGTTGTTGTGATTTTCCAACCCTAGAGGGGAGCAGGGGTAGTGCCCAGAGAGTCTGGTATGTGCATCTTTAAGGGATGACCCAGAAGTAAAGGATGAATGGAGACTAGGAAGGAGTTAGCAACCAGAATCATAGATATAATGCATAAAGGATGGTTCTTAAACATAACCTTCCTTACAAATATGTGTGCATATACATATAGAAGCACCTTTTATAAGCAAATATACATTCTCATTGTTTTTCTCATCTCATGATAGACCTTAAAAACTTTCAAGACCTGCAACAGTCCCTAACCAGTATGAGACCCCGTGGCCATTTTCCAGTTCATTTCCCCCCCCCCACTGCAGCCATAGTGAGCTCCCTGGTGCAAGTGGAAATGCAGAAACACCAAAACCCTGACCTCCCCTAAGTCCATCCCACCTGACTCCTCCACTCCGTCTACCCTCTCCTATATCTGGACTGCCAAGGACCAAAGGTGGTGCAACAAGGCAAAGAAGCATAAGGACACCTGGGCCGTGTAAACCCAGGCTCATTACACACCTTCCTGGGAACCTCAGAATTCCCGAGTGACACTTAAATGGTTGTCCTGATCTAATTAAAGAAAGTATAATAAAAATGTTTCTTAATAATCTGTAATTGAATGTCACAGCAGCCATCCAAAATAAGACTGGAGAAAGGGGATATGTCAATAAAATGCATTTTTTCCAAGTTGAAGAATCATATTTCCCCTAAAGACTACCATAATGCTACTTTATGTTGAGTGCCTTTTAAATAACCTAGTTAAGTGTTCATTATTAAGCATGCATTTGCTATGCCTTTACTAACAGAACAGGAACCTTGGAACTTGGGGATAAGTTACTAGCCATAGATAACATCCGGCTGGACAACTGTTCCATGGAAGATGCAGTTCAGATCCTCCAGCAGTGTGAAGACCTGGTGAAGCTCAAAATCCGCAAAGATGAAGATAATTCAGGTATTGATTACCGCCACAGTTAAGACTGATTTCTCTAACTGCCCATCTGTCACCAAAGACATTAGATCCTGGTGTTTTACATACAACAGCTGGCTAGCGACATTGAAGCAGTGTTTTCTATAGTTAAGAGGGTCTTTAAATTGGGCTTTTAAGAGTGTAGTTTGCATTTTAAATAATAGGGTTTTTTAATGATAGAATTAAGATATTTACTTTATTTAAATGTTACAGCTGTATTAAAATAATTTTTAAAGATGAAAAGTAAATCATCACCCGATACCACCCTAATAGAATAGTAGTCATTTGCTAGTTGCTAGTTGATTACATAATAGTAACTTCAGTGCATGTTCTATTTTTTATGTAGCTATGTATACATGGTACCACTTTACAAATCCTTAACAGCTATTATTTTAATTTACTGCCCATAATTTATTTACCTTTCTTTTCTTCTCACTTAGATTGCTCCCATTTGTTTCATTACTGACCAAAAGGTGGCACAATAATGGATATTTTCATGTGTAGATATCTTTTTTTTTTTTTACAGTTTAGATTTTAATCACTTTATTTTATTTTTTTTGTTGTTGTTGTTTAATGTTTTATTCTGTTTTACAGTACTGTATTGGTCCTGCCATACATTGACATGAATCAGCCACAGATGTACACGATCTCCCCATGCTAAAGCCCCCTCCCACCTCCCTTCCCCACCCATCTCCCGGTTCATCCCGTACACCAGCCCCAAGCATCCTGTATCCTGTATTGAACATAGACTGGTGCTTCATCTCCCATATGATTGTATACATGTTTCGTTGCCATTCTCCCAGATCTTCCCACCCGCTCCCTCTCCCTCTGAAGACAAAAGTCCGTTCTATACCTCTGTGTCTCTTATATTGTCTCACTTTCGGAGTCATCATTACTATCTTCTAAATTCCATATATATGTGTCAGTATACTGTATTGGTGTTTTTCTTTCTGGCTTACTTCACTCTGTATAATCGGCTCCAGTTTCATCCATCTCATTAGAACTGCGTCAAACTTATTCTTTTTGAGGGCTGAGTAATACTCCATTGTGTATATGTACCACTGCTTTCTTATCCATTCATCTGCTGATGGACATCTGGGTTGTTTCCATGTCCTGGCGATTATAAACAGTGCTGCTTAAAGAATTGCAAATAGAGCTGCCTTACGACCCAGCATATGTAGATATCTTTAATCAACTTTTCTTCTTTTGAATTACTTCTTTAGGAAATATTCCTAAATAGTAGGATGGCTGAGTCAAAAGGGAATTTTTATGATTCCTGATGAGTCTTGTGCCATGTTGCTTTCTTAAAGGGCTATATCCATTTCAGTGCTGCCAGTAATGTGTGAATGCAGAGGTGCAGTGCTTCTCAGACTTGAGAAGGCCTCAGATCACCTGAAGACCTTGTGAAAACACAGTCCCTGAGCACTAATCCCGGGTGGGCACTGAGACTATCATTTCTAGCAGACTGCATTTTGATGCTGCTGTGGCCAAGACTCAGTAATCTGAGTAGCCCCCTGCAGATGCCCTTTTATCTGATTTGGATAAGAATCCAAGCTAATCAAAACAAGAGTCAACTAACATGGGGATTTCTAAAAAGTGACATGTATCTATAACATAAACATTTAATTTAAAAATGTACCAATCTTATGGGTGAAGCCAACACTTTCTGCTGACTATAGTTATAAGTCTTTCAACTTGTTTTGCCTAAGTCATACCCATGATACACAGTTTAAGATTTCTAGGTTTGGGTGGGGGGTGGGGGTTGTGTTGTTTTGCTTTAATACAGTGAGAATTTAAAGAACTTAAAGCAATCTGAATGCTTACTCCAACTAGATTTTTATCTCCCTAATGTTTTCAAGTTTTCCCTCTATTTAATTATTGGTTGATTTTTGCCTAATAATTCCCCTTATTGAATCTTTCCAAAGCATTTGACTTTTTCATAGTTCCAATATACTCAGATTTCATAGGTTTTATAAGATTCATGAAATTATACAGTTAAAATAACAAGTAAAACCGGCAGAAACAGGCTTGGGAATAAACCTAATTGACTCTAAATGTTAAGCTTTTGACTCAATTGTATAGATATATGACTCAGACAGTAAAGTGTCTGCCTACAATGCAGGAGACCCAGGTTCGATCCCCCGGTGGGGAAGATCCTCTGGAGAAGGAAATGGCAACCCACTCCAGTACTCTTGCATGGAAAATCCCATGGGAGAAGCCTGGTAGGCTACAGTCCATGGGGTCGCAAAGAGTCGGACACGACTGAGGGACTTGACTTCACTTCACTTTAACTCAATTGGTAGCAGAAAAAGAGGTACATGGGGTGCTGTTGATACAAAGGGAAACATTCTGAATCATTCAATGGCATTGGTCGGTATATTTTACAAAGAGGATGGAGAGTCACAATGTATCCAGTAAATTGGTTAAAGGGAGATGGTTAAGAGAGTTTCTACTGAATAATTTTATCCCAACCAATAACAAGCAGTTGTCAATGTCCTGCAATCCCCTGAAATCTAATCCTCTAGACCCAGAGTTCATGGTCACATCAGGCCATGTGTTTGTGATTACCATTCAGAGCCAAAACAGGTTGGTAGTTACGTCCATCAGTACCACTGGTAAGGATAATTATATACAAATATATTTTATAATGAGCCTTTAAAAATATGCACAGATTTCTTCTAGTTATTTCACAAGCAACTGATTTTCCTCACCAACATTTGCATTTCTCTCCTAACAAGCATACTTCAATGGTACTTTGGGGGGAGGATTTGTTTTAAAAGAGGGATAAAGCCTCCAGCATCAGGCTGGGTTCTGTCCTAGTGAAGGAGCAAAGCCCTGTGGAGAAACCCGTTTCACATGATTTGCCAAGCTCAGCAGATCTTAGCTACCTTCCTTGCAGAGTGCAGGAGCCAAGCCAGAGATGAATATGTATGATATTTGTGGCTGGCAGTGTTCCCAGGTCCAAAGCCAGGCAGTGCAGACACAGGCTGAGAAATTTCAGAAACAACTGAGCACTCGGAGAGCCACATCTTCAGTTGCTTCTTTCCTTTGGCTCATTTCCCCCCCTTTTAGTTCTTTCCCCCTACAGTCCTTATGCCTAACACCATGGCAAGGGTCATGCCTATTAGGTGCTTCCTAAAAATTTATAAGTGTTTTCAATTTTTTTAATCTTAAAATCTTCCATTCAAAAGCATTCACCTAACCAAAATAAGACTGTAAATATAGGTGTTAAGAGATATTTACCCAAACCAGATTTTCTCAAGTCAGCATACCAAAACCTATACTCAGACACATTTTTATAACAGACCACTAACTGGACATTATCATCTGATCATTGATTTGGAAGAATTTGAGTGTTTCCATGTCCTTTTCCACCATGAGAATACAAGTATAATTTGAGTAACCAAGTTTTTTTTTTATTCAGAGCAAAGCAAGACTAGTTCAAGGCCAACTACATAGTCATAAAGAAGACACTTTTAAATCAGAGCTGTGTTTAAAGTTCACTTCTACTACATTTGAACTGCATGAGTCTGGGCATGCAGACTTAACCTGCCTGATATTTGTTTGTACTTTCAATAATATGTGCAAAATAATACCCACCTCGGGGTGCTGCTGTGGCTTGTTGAGAGAGTTACTGGCACAGTCAGTATTCAATAACTTGGGACTATTTTATTATTATTATTATTATTATTATTATATTCTGAAATGCTTTTCCCCACATTAGTTCTGATGCTAGGTCAAAATATAAATGAGTGGAAAATAAGCACTATTCATGACAATAGTCACTGATTTTGAAAGTTTGACACTGTGCTTAATCTGAAATTAAGCTGGTGCTTTAAATTGTCTCAATATTTGTCTCAAGCCTTTGTCTCAATATGTGAATTGTAATCAGAATGGTAATATGCAACTATTTTATTATTATTATTACTATTATTATTATATTCTGAAATGCTTTTCCCCACATTAGTTCTGATGCTAGGTCAAAATATAAATGAGTGGAAAATAAGCAATATTCATGACAATAGTCACTGATTTTGAAAGTTTGACACTGTGCTTAATCTGAAATTAAGCTGGTGCTTTAAATTGTCTCAATATTTGTCTCAAGCCTTTGTCTCAATATGTGAATTGTAATCAGAATGGTAATATGCAGTATATATTCTTCACTCTCTAAAATATTACTTACACGAATATTGGACTTTCTATGCCAGTAGACTCCAGAGTCTTCCAGTTCTCTTTTTGTTTATTTCCTTATCTTGTTTATTTGGTTGAGCAGGATCTTCACTGCTGCACGTGGGCTTTCTCTGGTGCGGTGGTCGGGGGCTACTCTTGGTTGTGGTGCACAAGCTTCTCATGGTAGTGCCTTCTCTTGTTGCAAAGCACAGGCTCTGGGGCATGGACTTCAGTAGCTGTGGCACAGGGGCTCATTAATTGTGGCTCTCAGGGCCCCTAGAGCTCAAGGGCTCCAGTAGTTGTGGCATACAGGCTTTAGTGGCCCACGACATGCAAAATCTTCCCAGACCCGGGATCGAACACACTTCCCCTGCACTGGCAGGCAGATTTCTATCCACTGTACACCAAGGAACTAAAAAGCCTCTTGATGAAAGTGAAAGAGGAGAGTGAAAAAGTTGGCTTAAAGCTCAACATTCAGAAAACAAAGATCATGGCATCCGGTCCCATCACTCCATGGGAAATAGATGGGGAAACAGTGGAAACAGTGTCAGACTTTATTTTGGGGGGCTCCAAAATCACTGCAGATGGTGACTGCAGCCATGAAATTAAAAGATGCTTACTCCTTGGAAGAAAAGTTATGACCAACCTAGATAGCATATTCAAAAGCAGAGACATTACTTCATTACTTTGCCGACTAAGGTCCATCTAGTCAAGGCTATGGTTTTTCCAGTAGTCATATATGGATGTGAGAGTTGGACTGTGAAGAAGGCTGAGCGCCGAAGAATTGATGCTTTTGAACTGTGGTGTTGGAGAAGGTTCTTGAGAGTCCCTTGGACTGCAAGGAGATCCAACCAGTCCATTCTGAGCTGAAACTCCAGTACTTTGGTCACCTCATGAGAAGGGTTGGCTCATTGGAAAAGACTTTGATGCTGGGAGGGATTGGGGGCAGGAGGAGAAGGGGACGACAGAGGATGAGATGGCTGGATGGCATGAGTGACTCAATGGACGTGAGTCTGAGTGAACTCCGGGAGTTGGTGATGGACAGGGAGGCCTAGCGTGCTGCAATTCATGGGGTTGCAAAGAGTCAGACATGACTGAGTGACTGAACTGAACTGTACACCAAGGAAGTCCCCAGTTCTTTCCTTAACTGTCTGCTCCTCCATCCTTGGTTCTGTCATCAGTTACAGAAAATTTATAATCGTACTTGATATAACTTGGTTTCCTAAACCAGTAATACTGCACTTGAGTTTAACAGATGTTGCTTCAGAATGTAAGTGTGTCTTCCAGCTGCACCAGTTTCATTGCTCTGCCTTGCACTTTACCCAGGGAGATGGCAGAACTATTTTCAAACATTGTTAAAGTGCTCATTTCACATTCAGTCATGCCATTGGCATTTATTTAGTGTCTGTAAGGTACTAGGGACTTGCAGTCCTTAGATTAAAGAGAACACAATCTCTGCGCTTAAATCAGTGACCACCTTATAGAGAAACAGAAGAAAATAATTAGCAGTATGATGAATGTTCTGGGCGTGTGTACAAAATGTTAAGAGAATATGAAGGCACCCGTTTGAGACTGGGGAACTCGTAAATGCTTCCAGCAATCCTGATCTCAAAGGTAGTTGGGACGTGTTATTAACAATTAACAAGAGGAAGAGTAGGAACCAAAGGAAGTCAGAGAGCATGGCACATCCTAGTAGCACATACACCTAAAGCAGAAAGTATGTGTAAGCACTCAGTAGCAGGCGAGGAGACAGATACACTGAAACCAGATCATTATGGGCCTTCTAACCTACAGTTTAAATTTTAAAACAAAAGCAAGATAAAATATTATTCCATTAAACACCATTTTTCCCCCCACTGGACTACATTTCACCTATTAAGTGTGGAAAATTTAGCGTCCAAATTGAGACAATGTAAATATAAAATGGGCTTCCCAGATGGCTCACTGGTAAAGAATCCACCTGCCAACACAGGAGTTGTGGATTCAGTACCTGGATCAAGAAGATCCCCTGGAGGAAGAAATGGAAACTCACTCCAGTATTCTTGCCTGGAGAATTTCCATACTGAATTTTTCAAGACTTAGTACAAAAAATATAGAGTATCTCAATAATAATTTATTTAGATAGATAGATTATATGTTGAAGAGTACTTTGCTACATTGGGTTAATTATTAAGATTAATAAAAAAAAGGAATTTGAATTTTACCCCAGAAGCCAATGGGGAGCTATTAAAAGACAAAAGAGCAGAAGAATGAGGCCATAGTATTTTGTCAGTGACCAGTGGTTGCAGTCACTTACTGAAGTATTGAAGATGCATGTAAGAGAGTCTGGATTAACTCTGTTTCTAGCCCAGACTGGGGGAAGCTGTAGAATATAATGACTAAGAACATTAGACTGACTTCACAAGTGGCAAGCTGGCGAACTTGGGAAAATTAATTTCTCTGAGTATTAGTATCTTCATCCATAACATCTATTGAGTGTCTCCTTCACATGACTGCTCTAGGGATCAGAGGAGGTGATATATTTAAGCACTCAGTAATGTATGGCACTAAGTAAGGTCCAATGAATGCTGACTACCAACAGCCATTATTAGAATGTTTTTAAAATTAATTTTAGCTTTATTTTACAATAGGGAAACTTTCTGAAACACTTGGGAGTATAGTGGTTCCCCTGCCTATATTTTGTGGCTGCTCTTCCTAGAGGAGCTTTTGCATTTGTCCTCTTTCACTACTACAGAGACTAAATCAAGTAGAGCCGATGGATGGGTGGGCTTCCCAGGTGGTGGAGTGTAAAGAATCTGCCTGCCAATACAGGAGACGCAAGAGATACCTGAGTTCGATCCCTGAGTCAGGAAGACTCTCAGAAATAGGAAATGGTAACCCACTCCAGTATTCTTGCCTAGAAAATCTTATGGACAGAGGAGCCTGGCAAGATAGAGTCAATGAGGTCACAAAGACGCAGACACAACTGAGCGATGGAACACACAGTGCCAATGGGTCTTTTCTGGGTCTGAGCATTAAAACAACGGCTGTTACCTAATTACCAAGGCCTCAAAGATGCAATAACTCCCTTGAAAGAAAATCTATAGCCTTGTCTGCATCTAGATCCAAATGTGTCTGAAGAGGGGAGAGTTTAGAGCTCTGAGAGCAAAACTGTAGAGAATTTGGAGGAAATTGTAGCAAGAAATAGATGGGGGCTTCCAAATCCCTCCCAGATAATTTACAAGCATCTGCTTTGTGTCACTGCCTTTGTGCCAGTCAAACTCAGAGCTGCTAACGATATCTCTCTTGATGTAAAGCACATCACTTCTAACATACAGCATGTTTCTAGAGACCATAAATTCAGTATTTTCCCTTCACCAGCTCTAATCTGCATAGAGAAACATTTCCAGGCTGCAACTTGTCCTATTCAAAGCAAATGACTTTTTCACATTTCCAAATAGTCTTATGCAAATATAGCCTTAGTACCAGTTAAATCTGCTTTTCAAAGATTTGGCCTTTCATTTTTTACTTTTTCAGTTCATCAATGTTAAGCCAGCTAAGTAATTTTCAGCAGCTTTTTCCCCATCAAATCTAGACTGAAATAACAGAATGCCCCATCATAAGCAACCAAGAATGATCCTGGCTATGCAAGGAACAGTGGTAGGGCAAGAGGCTGGCTATAGGAAAAAAACTCCTGATAGATTCTTTTTTAATACTGTTCCCTTGTTTCTGCTTTATCTCAAAGCAGTAATGGCTTTCAAACTGAAGTCAACATCACAGTCACCCAGAGGACTTGCTAAAATACCAGTGACTGGGTCCCACTCTCTCAGGTTTCAGATTCCTACAGGTCTGGGATAAAGCTGAGAATTGGTATTGCTAACAAATTCTCAAATAATGCTGAAATTACTGGTCCCAAAACTATACTTTGAGAAGCACTGTCATGAGACAGCCTAATTTGGAGACTTATAAATGATCACTTACATAAAGAAATTTAGCAGACTGCCCTCATAGTCCAGTGGCTAAGAATATGCCTTGCCTTGCAGGGGATGCAGGTTCAGTCCCTGGTTGGGGAACTAAGATCCCACGTGCAACAGAGCAGCTAAGCTCACGTATCCTAACTCCTGAGCCCATGTGCTCTAGAGCTCACACGCCACAACTAAGACCAGTCGCAGCCAAATAAACAAACAAACAAAGAAATTAAAATTCTACTCTTAAACACTCAACAATTCCTTGGAACGTTATTTTGATAAGGCCAGGTCACATGACTACACAGGAGTCAGGCAGCTGCTGTTGTTCAGTGGCTAAGTCATGTCCGACTTTTTGTGACCTCATGGACGCCAGGTTTCCCTATCCTGGAACAATGTTTATTTTTTCGTGTGAATATATAAGTTAACCAGCACTATTTATGGAAATGATTGACCTTTTCTCATTGCATTCAATGGCAATCTTGTCATAATCAATTGTTTTACAAATGAGTCTTTTTCAGATTTCGTCATTTAATTCCATGATTGTTGTTGTCGTTCAGTCACTCAGTCATGTCCAACTCTTTGCAGCACCGTGGACTGCAACATGCCAGGCTTCCCTGTCCATCACCATCTCCTGGAGTTTGCTCAAACTCATGTCCATTGAGTTGGTGATGCCATCCAACCATCTCATCCTCTGTCATCCCCCTTCTCCTCCTGCCCTCAATCTTTCCCAGCACTAGGGTCTTTTCTAATGAATCGGCTCTTGGTATCAACCAGCCAAAGGACTGGAGCTTCAGCTTCCACATCAGTCCTTCCAATGAATATTCAGAGTTGATTTCCTTTAGGATTTGCTGGTTTGGTCTCCTTACTATCCAAAGGACTCTCAACATTCTTCTCAAGCAGCAAATTCAAAAGCATCAATTCTTCAGCACTCAGCCTTCTTAATGGTCCAGCTCTACCATCCATAAATAATTACTGGAAAAACCAGTACAGGTAGCTGTAGAGGATATTTTTTAAATGCTTCATTTTCTTAGGTCTGTCCTCCTCCAAGAAATATAGCCATACTCAATGACATGAATTCCATCATTTTTAGTTGAAGTGAACTTTGATTGACCTATATATTTATGCATTCCAAAGGCCCTCTCCCAAATCCAAGACTCCTATTTGGCCACATAAGCAGATGCCATGATGAATTCAAGCTAGATAGTGCTCGTTTTGTTAAACAGACGGCACTCAAGAAGCTCTGGAATAACATTGCAGATAAGTAATGCTGCAATTTTGCATCTGTTCCATGGTCCCATTAATTTCCTTAACTAGAGAGCTGAGCAGAACAAACAAGTTGGCTGGCCCCCTTTCACGTCTTTCATTAATAGTGGTAAACCTTCTGTTGTGATATAGAAGCCGTTTATAATATCATTAACATCTGTTTAGGCCCTCTTTGCAACTTCCTGGTGATCCACATTCTTCCTTCTCAGAAAGTTTCTGTTCTGATTTAACACTCCAGTTGCTCCTTTCTTAGCTGGAACAGCCTCAAGGAGAGAGTATCTTGGAGGGTTTCCACCTCCAAATGGTCTGAGCATAAATGGCAGTTATCACCCTCTTAGCAAGCTGCAGGGCTGTACAGCTGCCAGTTGGGCCGCTGCCCGAGAAGGCAGATGGATTTGGAAGTGCAGCCTGCAGCTAACTCCAGCAGCTCGGGCTTTATTCTCTTTGAATGAGTTTGATTTGCGTTTGCATCACCTTGGAGAAGGAAACTAGACCTTGGAGCAGCCGGAAGGGTGACTCACAAGGCTAGGAACCTGTAACTGGCTGCTAACAGGTATTTGGCCTTTTGCTCATTTGTTCAGGCACTTACTGGAGTCTCTGTGATGCTAAGCATAGTTCTAGGCTCTGGGCATGTGAAGACAAAAAACACTTTACACATGCTAGTGTATATGTCAGTCCTAATCTCCCAACTCAGCCCATCCTTCCTTCCCCTGCGGTGTCCTCTACGTCTGCGTCGTTATTCCTGTCCTGCACGTGGGTTCACCTGTAGTGGTTCTCCAGATCCAGCATGTACATGTTAACATATGATACTTGGTCTTCTCTTTCAACTTTCCTTCACTCTGTATGACAGACTCTGGGTCCATCCACGTCTCTACAAGTGACCCAATTTCTTTCCTTTCTACAGCTAAGTAATATTCCATCACATATATGTACCACATCTTTAACCATTCGTCTGTCAGTGGGCATTTAGGTTGCTTCCATGTGTGAAATAGATGGCTCGTGGGAACCTGCTGTAAAGCACAGATAGCTCAGCTCAGTGTTCTGTGAGGACCTAGATGCGTGGGGAGGTGAGGGTGGGAGGGAAGCACAAGAGACAGGGGCTATATGTATACATATGGCTGATCCACGTCATTGTATCGCAGAAACTAACATGACATTGTAAAACAATTATATTCCAGTAAAAAAAAAAAAAACATGAATTTTCGAGATGGTCCTATTCTGATGAAGGAGACATGTAGAGAGGGAATTAAAACAGAGTGGAAAGCATACACTAGACCATGAATTCCCAATGGGGGCAAAAATTGGTTCTCAGGTAGGAAGGAAAGAGTCTGAACAAAAAAGATATATATGTATGTATAACTGAATCACTTTGCTATACGCCTGAAAGTAACATAATATTGTAAATGAGCTATACTCGATTTTTAAAAAATTGGTTTTAAGGGAGCAAAGGATCTTAAATATTACATTACAATGGCATGTGACCCTCCAAAGCTCAACCTGACCGAACCTTATTCCTTTCTGTTTAATTTCTCTAATTAGAAAGAATTTAAATTCAATTTTTCTTCTCAGCAGAAGAGAGGAGGCAAAAAAATTTTATGAAGAAGTATGGGAACACTGCAAGAATACTTAAGAGCTGTAGGATCTCATGGAAAAGGTCTCTAGTCTCAGCCAAAGAGCCTGGAAGGTTTGCAGAGAGATAAGACAGCTAAGCCATGTTCTAAAGTGAGGGTAGACAGCTATGGAAAGGAATGAAATAATGCCATTTGCAGCAATACGGGGTGGACCTAGAGATTATCATACTGAGTGTAGTGAGTCAGGAAAGAAGAAATATATGACACCCCTTATATGTGCAATCTAAAAAGAGATGATACTAATGACCTTACTCACAAAACAAAGAGACTCACAGACTTAAGAGAACTAACTCATGGTTGCTGGGGCTGGGCTGGGGGGTGGAAAGAAGGGATAACTGGGGAGTTTGGAATGGACATGTACACACTGCTATGTTTAAAATGGATAGCCAACAAGGACCTACTACTGTATAGCACATGGAACTCTGTGGCTGCCTGGATGGGAGGGAAATTTGGAGGAGAATAGATACATGTCTATGTATGGTTGAATCCCTTTGTTGATTCACCTGAAATTGTCATAACATTGTTAATCAGCTATACCCCAATACAAAATAAAAAGCCTAAAATTTTGTAGAAAGTGAGGATAAAATTCTTCAGAGGAAGATGTTTGTGCCCAAGGAGTAACATGTGCAAGGTTAAAGATGCAAAATAAGAATTTTTCAAGGGACCACTGGGGAGAGAATTAGATTGGATTGGAATGGGAAAGGATGGCAAAAAGACATAGAGGCTTCAGCCCTGTTCATGCCAAGAGGTTGCATTTTCTTCTTCAGTAATTGGGGAACTAATGGAAGGCTTTAAGGAAGAGAGAGCCACATATTCAGATTTAATGCTTCTGAGAATATTCTGAGAAGAAAAAAGAAAGAATTCAGTGTTGACAAGGCTGGTGAAAACAGAGGCGGCAGAGAAGGACAAAGACTGGATCTTAAGTAGGAAAACAATTTAGGGAGAAGCCATTGCTATCAGCAACTGGGCAGAGCTGAGGTGGGGCCTCCTCAAGAGCACATGGCACCCTGCTTGGTGGGCAGGTGGCTCACAGGATCTGGCTACTAGGTTGTGTCTGACTCTTTGTGACCCTGGGGACTGTAGTCCACTAGGATCCTCTGTCCATAGTATTTTCTAGGTAGGAATACCAGAGTAGATTGTCATTTCCTTCTCCAGGAGATCTTCCTTCCCCAGGGATCGAACCAATGTCTCCTACACTGGCAGGCAGATTCTTTACCATTGTGCCACCAAAACCTTCATTGGATGGGCCTGGATGGGAGGGGAGTTTCAGGGAGAATGGATACATGTATATGTATGGCTGAGTCCAATTTGTTGTCCATCTGAAACTATCACATTGTTCAGTTCAGTTCAGTTCAGTTGCTCAGTCGTGTCTGACTCTTTGCGACCCCATGAATTGCAACATGCCAGGCCTCCCTGTCCATCACCATCTCTCAGAATTCACTCAGACTCACGTCCATCGAGTCCGTGATGCCATCCAGCCATCTCATCCTCTGTCGTCCCCTTCTCCTCCTGCCCCCAATCCCTCCCAGCATCAGAGTCTTTTCCAATGAGTCAACTCTTCGCATGAGGTGGCCAAAGTACTGGAGTTTCAGCTTTAGCATCATTCCTTCCAAAGAAATCCCAGGGTTGATCTCCTTCAGAATGGACTGGTTGGATCTCCTTGCAGTCCAAGGGACTCTCAAGAGTCTTCTCCAACACCACAGTTCAAAAGCATCAATTCTTCGGCGCTCAGCCTTCTTCACAGTCCAACTCTCACATCCATACATGACCACAGGAAAAACCATAGCCTTGACTAGACGGACCTTAGTCGGCAAAGTAATGTCTCTGCTTTTGAATATGCTATCTAGGTTGGTCATAACT
>SJYC01018509.1:0-23071 GCA_006408675.1 Madoqua kirkii
AGAAAGCATATTGAAAAGCAGAGACATTACTTTGCCAACAAAGGTCTGTCTAGTCAAGGCTATGGTTTTTCCAGTGGTCATGTATGGATGTGAGAGTTGGACTGTGAAGAAAGCTTAGCACCAAAGAATTGATGCTTTTGAACTGTGGTGTTGGAGAAGACTTTGAGAGCCCCTTGGACTGCAAGGAGATCCAACCAGTCTATTCTGAATGAGATCAGTCCTGGGTATTCATTGGAAGGACTGATGCTGAAGTTGAAACTGCAGTACTTTTGCTACCTCATGCGACGAGTTGACTCATTGGAAAAGACCCTGATGCTAGGAGGGATTGGGGGCAGGAGAAGGGGATGACAGAGGATGAGATGGCTGGATGGCATCACAGACTCGATGGACATGAGTTTGAGTGAACTCCGGGGGTTGGTGATGGACAGGGAGGCCTGACATGTTGTGATTCATGGAGTCACAAAGAGTTGGACTTGACTGAGTGACTGAACTGAACTGAACTGAACTATCATCTGATTTTTCCATTGTTTTCAACAATGTCCTGGGGGCATAAACTGCTCCTTAGACTAAACCAATAAAATTTGGCTTCTAAGAAGGGATAATTCTCAAACTCAGCTTTTAAGATTTGATCTCAGGCTGGTTGGATGGCATCACAGACTCAGTGGACATGAGTTGGAGCAAACTCTGGGAGATGGTGAAGGACCGGGAAGACTGGCATGCTGCAGTCCATGGGGTTGCAAAGAGTAGGACAGAAAACAAGAAGCTCCTTTCAGCTGCTTCTCTCCTCCAGACTTTTGGAAAAACCAGCTGGCCTCCAATTTAACCTATATGCCCAGTGAGGACACTAATCTTCCTAACTGCCTTTTACCACAACCTCCACTGCTTCTGATAGTGCTCTTAGGCTTGAAGTTGTTTGTACTCTGTTCCTAATAAAATCGATTCCTTGAGAAGAGATTAGGAACTATTTGTTTTATGGCTTATTTTTCTTCCCAGGCAAAAATCTCTGAGTCACAATTCTGGATCTGGGAGTAAAAACAGAAGAGACCTTCTTCTCTCTGAGTGATACTCCCATTTAGGAGTCTGACATTTGGTAGATGGGTAGGGTGAGGGTGGGTGGGAAATCGGGGCAGTAGTCTCAGATCTCCTTGTCTTCTTCTCTTGGTGTGAAATGAGTGCTTTATGAGCTGGGACAAGGGTAGTTGGGGTTCCAGTATTCTCAGTGGCACCATGCTCAAGGTGCCACTTCCTCCTCATGAGTGGCAGCTGGGTAAAAAATGGTAGCCTCCACCAGCCAGCACTTACCTGACACAGATAACTGGGGGCCAGATGAGAAATGCTGATGTCCTGCCTGTTGTGCTGCACCATTCAGGCCTGCAAGGCCTGTCCTTGCCCAGCTTCAAACCCAAAGAGCCCCGATCAGTGAAAGACATCAATGGTTTGATGGATGGAGGAGTTTACACATCTGAAGCAAGGAGTGACACTCCACTGTGTATGGTGGACAGCAGGCAGGACATGGCAGCAGTCTTTGCTCGCAGGAGGAAGTGGAGATTGCCAGTTATCAGGGAAATGGACATCAGGTTGGTTCATGTGTTACCAGGGAAACCAGCAGAGGAGCATTCCCCCTCAATGCTTCTTTGATAAGAATAATCATTATCTGGTGCCTGGGGTAAGTATGTGTAAGTTCAGTCATGTGAGTAGGATATACGTGAAGCAAACACTGGTCAAGCAGGAATGTACAGAGATCAAGAGAACAGACACTTTGAGTCACCTGACCATACACTGCCCCTTTCAGAAAGAGAGTTCTCCAACTGGGAGCTGAGTAAGAGAGGTGGGAGCCCTGAGTTCTTGGCTGAACCAGTCTGGAGTAGAGTCTCCATCCTGCCAAGTTGGAAAGCTGAAGGCAGGGAGCACATCTGGATTCAAATACCTTAGAATGATTCATACTGATTTTTTTTAAATATTGAATTTTAATAGGTTTTGTTCAAGGACTTCCCTAGTGGTCCAGTGGTTAACAATCTGCCTGCCAATGCAGGGAACATGGGTTCTATCCCTGGTCCTGGAAGATCCCACAGGCCTTGGGGTTACTAAATTCTTGTGTCGCAGCTATGGAGCCTGTGCCCTAGAGCCCAAGAGCCACAAATACTGAAGCCTACACACCCTAGAGAAGCCACTGCAATGAGAAGCCCGTCCATCGCAACTAAAGAGTACCCTCTGCTCACTGCAACTAGAGAAAGCCTGCTTGCAGCAGTGAAGACCCAGTGCAGTCAAAAATAAAGAAATAAAATTTTAAAAATATGTGTTCATAAAAAAAAAAAAATGTGTTCATTTGCTATATGTCTTTGGGTCATTTCTAGAGACTTTAAATGATTTTTTAAAAAATTTTACCAGTTTCACTAGGAAGTGGGTCCACAGAGCTCCAGAAGTCCCTTTTCCAAGATCTTTCTTCTCATATTGGCCCCTGTTAGTAAATCTTTGGTTGTGGGTCGCCCTTGGATGGAGAGTAAATGGAAGTGTTAGTCACTTAGTCATGTCTGACTGTTTGTGACCCCCATGGACTATAACCTACCAGGCTATTTGCTCCATGGGATTCTCCAGGCAAGAATACTGGATTGGTTTGCCATTTCCTTCTCCAGGGGATCTTCCCAACCCATGGATCAAACCCGGGTCTCCCACATGGCAGGCAGATTTTTTGTCTTCTGAGCCACTAGGGAAGCCCAGAAGAGAGCAAAATATCCCACCTGCCCTCCCTGTCTCAGGCTACTGGCAAGTCAAGATGGCACTGGCTTCGTCAGTCAGGAATCTTCCCCGTGTGATGTTTTCTTCTCTGTTTGTTACTGCCTTCCAAACAAACTCCTTGGACTCCAGGGACAGGTGGGGTGGGATGGGTGGGGATCGTGTTCTCACCTGGCCAGAGGGCCTGGGATGTGGCCTTGGCAATTGATACACAGCATTTACCTTCATACCCCATTGTGAGCCTGGACCCAGCTCACAGCAGAGTTTTCTTAGACAGTGATTCCAAATCTCAGTTGTTCCAGAGTCCAGAAAATTCTGTGCCAGGATAATCGGACCCTTAGAAAAGGAGAAGGAAGAGCCAGGCTTAGCCCCTCTCTCCCATGTTGGCTGCCCCTTGTCCAATCTAACATCTTTTGTTTGTTTGTTTGTTTTGGCCAAGCTGCATGTGGGATCTTAGTTCCCTGACCAGGGATCAAACCCAGGACCCCTGCAGTGAGAGTGCAGTCTTAACCTCTGGACCACAAGGTAAGTCCCAAGCTTTTTCAGTAGCAAACTACAGCGGGCTGTCATTGTCTCCTATTCCCACCACCCCAGGCTCTGGGCTGTGGTTACAGTGGCTGCGGGACTTTGAAAAAAGAGTTTCAAACCAACCTAACCTTTAAAGCTTCAGAAGGGAAATGCTGTTCTAAGTTAGGGGATCTCAAACAGGCCTATCAGCCACCTGGTTGTTAGCAAAGTCTCTCCAGGGCTTGAGTCTATGGACCCTCATCCTCGTGTCTGGTCTTAAGACAAATTGCACAGTATTTTTCCATAGTCACCTGAATAATTCATCTTAATAGCACTAACAGTGGGGCTCGTTGCCATAATGTGTGCTATAACTGAATGTGCACCAATTCACTGAAGCCCAATCCCAATGTGATGGTGCTTGGAAGTGGTGCCTTTGGGAGGTAACTAGGGTACTTTGGGTGGAGTCCTCATGAATAGGGGCTTCACTGATAGCTCAGTTGGTAAAGAATCTGCCTGCAATGCTGGAGACCCTGGTTCGATTCCTGGGTTGGGAAGATCCACTGGAGAAGGAATAGGCTACCCACTCTAGTATTCTTGGGCTTCCCTTATGGCTCAGCTGGCAGAGAATCCACCTGCAATGCAGGAGACCTGGGTTCAATCCCTGGGTTGGGAAGATCCCCTGGAGAAGGGAAAGGCTACCCACTCCAGTATTCTGGCCTGGAGAATTCCATAGACGGCACAGTCCATGTGGTCACAAAGAGTTGAACATGACTGAGCAACTTTCACTTCATGCTTCTCATGAATAGGATTAGAGCACTTATAAGGAGAGGTTCCAGGCTTCTCTGGTGGCTCAATGATAAAGAATCCACCTGCAATGCAGGAGACACAGGAGATGCAGGTTCAATCCCTGGGTTGGGAAGATTTCCTGGAGAAGGGCATGGCAACCCACTCCAGTATTTTTGTCTGGGAAATCCCACGGACAGAGGAGCCTGGCAGGCTAGAATCCATGGAGTCACAAAACAGTCAGACATGACCTAACAACTAAAAAACAAGAGGCTCTGGAGAGCTCCCCATTCCGTTTTGCCATGTGAGGTTGTAGGGAGAAGACAGACATTGATGAACTAGTAAGAGAGCTCTCACCAGACATCAAGTGTGTCCACACCTTGACCTTTGACTTCCAAGCCTCCAAAACTATGAGAAATATTAATAACTTCTGCTATTATTAATGTAATCTACCAAGCTGTAGGATTTTGTCATAACTCTTTATATGCTGTCCTAAGAGCAACATGACATCATCTGTGAAAGATTCCTCCTAAAAGTATTGAACCTGGGACTTCCCTGGTTGTCCAGTGGCTGAGAGGCTGCCTTGCAATACAGGGGATGCAGGTTCAATCCCTGGTGGGGGAACTAAGATCCCACATGCCGTGGGGCAGCTAAACCTGTGTACCAGAACTTCTGAGCCCATGAGCCACAGCAAGGGAGTCAGTGCACCACAAGGGAAATCCCACATGCCACAACTAAGGCCCAACATAGCTAAATACATAAATATTTTAAAAATACATTGAGCTTCAATGTGATCATGAGAAAACAGCCAGATGAATACGTTGAGGGATATCCTACAAACTAGCCTGGAATCATCAAAAATGGCAATCAACCCCTCCCTGAGTGTGTGTGCCTCGGGGTAGGAGGTGGGCTGGTCCGGGACACTAGGGAGCCCAGGAGTTCCTGGGCATCCGTCGCCTGCCCCCTGCAGTTCTCAGCCCATCTCTGTCCTGAGCACAACAGACTCCTCAGCAAACCCACTGCATGATCACCTCAAAGCATCCAGGGCAGAATCAGGCTGCAGCACCCCTCCCTGAGACGTGGTGGAAGCTACATTCTTGCCTCTCCTTTCTTTCCCTGTCCTGCTGGCCCTGCTCTGTGATGACTTCTTCCTTGGGAAGTCTCTTGCACAGGAATTTTCCTCTCTGGGGCTGCTTCTGGGAAATCTCTCCAAAGTGGGACACCCCAACCTAACAGAGATTTTTCTGTGTGCCCTCAGGAACTCCTCCTCAAGCTCCACTCACCCTGGCCACTCTCCTCTAAAACCTATGTCCTGACTCCTTCCTTCCACTTCCTCTTTAACGCCGTCTCCTCTGCTTCCCTCTCTGGCTGAGATCGCTTGCTCTACCCATGAATGGAGTGTCCCCCAGAAGTTTTATTTTTTCTTTTCTCTCTGCATTTCCTCACTTGACAAACTCATGTACTGTCAGAGTTCAGTTGTTACCTTCACACTGTATGTGTTAGTTATTCAACTGTGTCTAACTCTTTGTGACACCATGGATGGTAGCCCGCCTGGTTCCTCTGTCCATGGGACTTCTCGAGAGTGAGTTGCTTTTTCTTCCCCAGGGAATCTTCCTGACCCAGGGATCAAACCTGGGTCTCCTGCATTGCAGGCATATTCTTTACTACCTGAGCCACCAGGGAAGCCAGCCAAAATCCATCTTCTTTCCTGAGTTTCAGGCTTGTGGTACTACCAGATACTGACAGCTCATTCTCACTGTCTAAAATGGGCCTCTTGGTATTTCTCTGGGGACTGGGAAATACAGAGTGGTTAGGACTCTGTGCTTCGACTGCAGGGGACACTGGTTCAATCATTGCTCAGTATACCAAGATAAGATTCTGCAAGCTCCTCAGTCAAAATAAATAAATAAAATGGGATTCTCCTTCAACAGACTTTGCCCCCTGTCTCCTAGTTCTGGGACCAGTACCTCCACCCTACTTCAATATCATTCCAGTCTCCTCACTCTACTTTGTCCCCTTTTCCCAAGCACTTGCCAAGGACTATTGGTCTTGTCTCCACAATTCTTGACTCATTGGCCCACTTTTCCCATTGTCTACCACATTAGCAAATCAAATTCATATCCAGGTCTAAGCCCCTCCCATTCTTTGTGGTCTTGGGTACTTCTGGTTCTATCCCAAGATATCACAAAAGTTGGAACAGATCCCAGGATCCCAAACTTCTCTCTGAAAGCATCATTAATGAATTCAAAGACTATTATTTCTGTTTATATCTAGTAGATTCACATTATGATATTGATATCAGAAAATGTTAATATCAGGATTGATAGGCATTTAGGGTCACAGAAAGAATCCCTATGCAGTATGGGGTAGACTGGAAAAGTAACATAATTCAATTTACCCCAAATCATGACATACTAAAGCCCTTTATAAAAGGTTACTATAAGGTAAATGAGAAACATTCATCTCATGGACATGCATTGAGTTGTGAAGCTATGGTAATTTGCTGAAAATAACTGGTATATTTTTTTCTAAAGTTTTTAAGTTTTTAAAAATTAGTTTTATATATTTATTTTTGGCTGTGCTGGGTCTTCATTGCTTCTCAGACTTTTTTCAAGTTGCAGAGAGCAGGGGCTACTCTCCAGCTGCAGTTCACAAACTTCTCATTGCAGTGGCTTCTCTTGTGGAGCATGGGCCCTAGGGTGTGTGGGTTTCAGTAGGCGTGGCACACGGGCTTAGTTGCTCCATGGCATGTGGGATCTTCCTGGACCAGGGATTGAACCTGTGTCTCCTGCATTGGCTGGCAGATTCTTTACCACTGAGCCACCAGGGAAGCCCTTTCTAAAACTTTTCAATACATTGTCAGTTTCTATTATCAAAAGACAAGCACCTTTTTCTAATTGTGTAGAAGACAATCTATTACTGACACTATCAAAACAGAATTTAAGAATATTGACTTTTTTACTAGTTATGTCACTGACATGTATTTCTTCCATAGCAACATGTAACATGCATCTGTGTGACAGATTATTATTTATATCATCTGCCCATAACTGTAACTTCCTTCTGGGAAATTGCCCTGCCCTCCAGACACACAAGTCTGTCAATCTTGATACCTTGCACTTCCAGCTACCAGTGAGGGTAGATCCTAAGGATTCCTGGACCCAATTTCAGTGTGTGTGTGTGTGTGTGTTTCTGTGAGTGTTTGTGTGTCTGTGTGTGCATGTTCACATGTGTATGTGTTCATGTGTGCACACACGAACTTCCCCACACCAATAAGGAATTCTTGGATGCCAGCAAGATGTCAGAGACTTCAGCTCAGTTCTGACACTATCTACCTAGAGATAGAATCAGATTCCACAGATAGAGGGCTCTGTCCCACAAGATCGCCCTCTACTTCAGACCAATCACAAGCCCAGGTTGCTACCTGTACTTCTCACAGATTGGCTCTAAATCAGAGGTTCCCATGATCTCCTCCTGGGGTTCAGTTAATTTGCTAGAATGGCTCATAGAACTCAGGAAAACTCATTTACTCACTAGACTGCCAAGTTATTATAAAAGGATTATTCTGCATGCTCACTCATGTCCAACACTTTGCAACCTCATGGAACTGCAGCCTGCCAGGCTCCTCCATTCATGGGATTCTCTGGGCAAGAATATTGTTTGGGTTGCCATACCTTCCTCCACGAGATCTTTGGAACCTGTGTCTCTTATGTCTCCTGCCTTAGCAGGTGGGTTCTTTACAATTAGCACCACATGGGAAGCCCCAGTAAAAGGATATCAAAGGTTACAAATCAACAGCCAGATGAAGAGATACTCCCAAACAAAGGAGCTTCTCTTCTCATGGAGCCTGAAACCTGGCATAGTGGCACTTGAAACTGTTCTTGTTCTCCAATGTGGAAGCTCTCCAAAAAGGGCCAAAAAGTTATCCTTTGCAGTTTTATGGAGGTTGCTTCCCTGGTGGTTCAGAGGATAAAGCGTCTGCCTGCAATGCAGGAGACCTGGGTTGGATCCCTGGGTTGGGAAGATCCTCCGGAGAAGGAAATGGCAACCCACTCCAGTATTTTTGCCTGGAGAATCCCATGGACAGAGGAGCCTGGTGGGCTACAGTCCATGGGGTCGCGAAGAGTCAGACACGACTGAGTGACTTCACTTTCACTTTCATTCCACAGTTATGATTGATTAAATCATTGGCAAATGAGAATTGATTCAACTTCCAGCCCTTCTTCGCTTCCTGAGGTCTGAGAATAGGGAAGGGCTGAAAGTTCTACCCTCTATCACATGATTGGTTCTTCTGGCATTCAACCCCCATCCATAGCTACTTCCAAAAATCACCTCATGCGAAAAAGACAGCTTTATCTCTTAGGAAATTCCAAGATTTTTGGAAGTTATGAACCAGGAACTGTGGATGAAGACCTAATATATATGAGAAATGTATTTTGGTTATCTGAATGACCAAATATATATTTCTTATAAATTACAATATCACAGTGGGTAGTGTAAGCCAAACACTAGTGATCCCTGGAACCTCCCTGGTGAGTTCAGTGGTTAAGAATGTCTTGCAATTTAGGGGATGAGGGTTTGATCCCTAGTTAAGGACCTAAGACCCCACACACTCTGAGCAACTAAACCTGTGCACAGCAACTACTGAGCCAGAGCACCACAGCTAGAGAACCCATGCCCCACAATGCAAGATCCCCCGTGATGGAGCAAAGAGCCTGTGTGCTACCACTGAAATCCAACACAGCCAAATAAATAAAAATTAATTAATATTTTAAAAATTAAATATTAAAAAATAAACCAAAAAACATCGATTCCTGGGACTTCCCTAGTGTTCCAATGGTTGGGATTTCATGCTTATACCAGAGGGTTCTGTCCCTGATCAGGAAACTAAGATCCCACATGCTGTGCAGTATGGCCAAAATAAACAACAAAACAACAACAACAGCAACAGCAACAAAAACTCATTTTTGATTCCTAAGGCATAGTGATTGGGCCAGCAATGAATACATGGAAATAAATGGGGAAACAGTGGAAATAGTGTCAGACTTTATTTGGGGGGGCTCCAAAATCACTGCAGATGGTGACTGCAGATGAATCTAAAAGACGCTTACTCCTTGGAAGAAAAGTTATGACCAAACTAGATAGCATATTCAAAAGCAGAGACATTCCTTTGCCAACAAAGGTCCGTCTAGTCGAGGCTATGGTTTTTCCAGTAGTCATGTAAGGACGTGAGAGTTGGACTGTGAAGAAGGCTAAGCACCGAAGAACTGATGCTTTCGAACTGTGGTGTTGGAGAAGACTCTTGAGAGTCTCTTGGACTGCAAGGAGATCCAACCAGTCCATTCTGAAGGAGATCAACCCTGGGATTTCTTTGGAAGGAATGATGCTGAAGCTGAAACTCCAGTACTTTGGCCACCTCATGCGAAGAGTTGACTCACTGGAAAAGACTCTGATGCTGGGAGGGATTGGGGGCAAGAGGAGAAGGGGATGACAGAGGATGAGATGGCTTAATGGCATCACTGACTCAATGGATGTGAGTTTGAGTGAACTTTGGGAGATGGTGATGGACAGGGAGGCCCGGCATGCTGCAATTCATGGGGTCACAGAGTCGGACATGACTGAGCAACTGGACTGAACTGAACTGAAGCCTAGACAATCAGAGCTTTTCTGTAGGACTTCTCTCATTAGAACTTGCAGGAAAGAGCCTTGTTTTCTCTCTGGTTGTATGCTCTGAAGATGCAAGATTGAGGCTGCCCTATGGCCATATATATCCTACCCCATGGAGGAGCCAGTCTAAGAGCAAAGGTTAGAATGAAGAAAGGAAAAGAGAATCAAACACGAGAAGAAAGATCCTGACAGAGTTTAAGCCCTGGATCCACCTGAATCTGAAAGCAGATCAACTTCTACTCTTTCTGTAGTCTTTCAACTTGAGCCAGTATATTTCTGCATCTTGAAGCTAGTTTGAAGAGTCTTGACTAGTAAATCCTTGTAGGCAGAAAGCATTATCTCATATTGCTTTGTGCTTCATGGAATCTAGAGCAAGCATAGAGTAAGGTCTTAATGATGACCCACTTTAAAAACTAACAGACAATGATATGAGTCAGGTTTAACAGACTCATTTTCTTGGGATCTCTGAGATAAGCATGCAAATACACACAAACATACTCACATACACAACAGACTGACTTTGACCTTTTCCCTTTCAGCAGAACTGGAGAATGTGCATGTGTACACAGGCATACACAAACACACACATAAATGCTGTTTTCTGGAAATACAGAAACAAAGGCCAAATTGCCAAAGTGAAGTTTTTAGGGAATATATCTAGCATTATATTCAAGATATGGAAGAAAAATTGGTATTTTTGAAGTCTTGTTTTCCCAGGACTGAGTTTTGTGTTGCTTTCTCCTCCCTTTCATTTGCTGCCCATGGAATCCTGTCAGGTAGTTTTTATTATCCCCATTTCACAGATCAGTGAGCTGGAGGCTCAGAGGCATGAAGCTCAAGGCCACAGCTAATAGGTAGAATGGAATTCAGAACCAAGCCTGGGTCTGGACTTCCCTGGCAGTCCAAGATTCTATAACTCTAATGCAGGGGCATAAGTTTGATCCCCAGTTGGGGAGTTAAGCTACCACATGCTTTGTGGCACAGTAAAAAAAAAAAAAAAAATTTTGTTTCCAAGCTCCTGGATCATACTTTGTGGATTATGAACTGCTCTGAGATGAAACAGAAAATAACAGTTCATTTCTGAAAACACACCTCATATTTTCCAGAATCACAAGAGGAACGTAGGTAAGGTCTCAGGCTAACCCAACTTCTGGGGACTCATCCTCATGGAAAGAGGTGGGCACCCTGTTTATGGGTGTAGAGTGGTATCTGTGGCATTGGGGCTGGTTTGCTCTGTGAGTCTGTGGAAGTTGCACTGTGAGGAGCAGGAACAAGAAGACAGTGTTAGGGGTGGTGGGAGGACCAGGGTTATAAAGGGGAAAGAGGTGAAGGCCGAAAAGGAGAGACAGACACCCAGACTTCCTTGTCCCCAGTCTTCTAGTTTTGTTTTTCAAAAGCCAATTACTATCTTCCAACCCATGAACTATTGACTGTAAATTGATACTTACATACCCTGGGCCATCTCTCCATTAATAGGATGATGGATGTAGACTTATAACACTCTCAGGGCTTCATTTAGTGGTAAATAATCTGCCTGCTAATGTAGGAGACTCAGGTTCAATCCCTGATCTGGAAAGAGCCCACATGCCCAACGAGTAGCTTAGTCTATGCACCACAACAATTGAACCTAAGCTCCAGAGCCCAGGAGCCACAACTATTGAGCCCACATGTGACAAATACTGAAGCCTGCTCACCCTAGTGCCCGAGCACAACAAGAGATGCCGCTGCAATGAGAAGCCCATGTACTCGCATCTAGAGAGTGGCCCCTGCTCACTAGAGAGAAGCTGGTGCAGCAACAAAGACCCAGCTCAGCCAGAAATAAATAAATACGTAAAATACAAACAACAACAACGAAAAACCCAACACTGTCTACTGGGAGGATTTCCCTCCATTCCTGTCTATCAGACTTGTTTCTGAAGGAAGAGGTAAACAGCATCTATTCACTTGAGGCCATATCATATACATCTATCTGTAAATTAAGCCTGTCCTTTTCCTTCCACTGTCAATTAGTAATAATTCCCCATGAGGCTATGGATATGTGCTGAGAGAGAAATGGTAGGACAGTAGGAGCAAAACCACGGGAGTACAGCTGACCTGACCACAGCTGACCTGCTCACGCAATTTTCTTTAGCTTTTAGACCTGCTGGAGCCCTATCTTCTGACTACTACTTCTATTAGACACTGAATGCTGTTCCAACTTTATGTCTCAGTGGATCAAATAACATCCAGTTCATGAGGGAGAGTTTGGGTTGCCTAGTGTCCCATGTTCAAGATTCAATCTCTATAGGGCCCAAACTCAGTCTTGTTCTGATAACTGGTGCCTGGGACTTGTGGGTTCATAGAATTTCTAGGCTTCTAAAGATCACAGGGAGGACCTTGCACAAAAAAGCTAACTGAAAACCTCCATCCTTAACATGGTTTTGTTGCTGCGTAAATCAGGATAATAATGACTAGCATGGTTTTCATTTCTACTGCCTTAGATAAGCTTCATAACAATTTGGTGAAGTAGGTTTTATAATCTGTATTTAATCAAAGAGGAAAACTAAGACATGGCTCTAGAAGTTAAAGGCCTTGCTCAAGTTCAAGTGTCTCAAAAGTGGTGACACCTGGGACTGTCCTAATAGTTCAATGGTTAAGACTTCAAGGGTTCAATGCAGGGGGCAAAGGTTCAATCTGTGGAAAGAGGAATAACATCCCACATGCTGCATGGTATAGCCAAAAGATAAATAAATAAAATAAAAATAAATAAAAGTGATGGAACCCAGATTCAAACTGCCAACTGCAACATTATTGCTTTGCCCATCCAAAGTAGCTGCCTAAGATCATGTACACATCATCAGCTTCTGGAGTCTTCTCAATGCAAAGAGTCAAATTAGATTGACCCAGCTTTGTTCAAGGGAGAGGCACAGGGTGGAGTGGGTAAAGGTAGGATATCAATGAAAATCAATGAGTATTGGTGGGCCTAGGCTGCTTTTGTTGAGCTTGGAAGGACCACATTCTCAGGGGTGATGACTACACTCTGATATATATAGAAGTATTTATGGATAAAATAATATTGTCTAAAATTTGCTTTACAGGACTTCCCTGGTGGTCCAGTGGTGAAGAATCCACTTTGCAATACAGGCAATGCAGGTTTGATCCCTAGTAGGAAACTAAGATCCTACATGCCTCGGAGGGACCAAGACCCAGAGCTGCAACCACTGAGCTCATGGGCCATGACTAGAAAGTCTGTGCACCAAAATGAAAGATCCCACGTGATGTGATGAAGATCCTGTGTGCTAGAACTAAGACCAGATGCAGCCAAACAAATGAATAGATGTTTAAAAATAAAGAAATAAAATTTGCTTTACAATGACCAGGAGAAATCAGTAAGGAAATAAGATTGGTCATGTGTGGATAACAGCTGAAGATGAGTGATGAAAATATAACTCATTATGCTATTCTTTTCACATAACTAAAAAATGTATTATATTCACCAAAATAGATCACATTTGGGACCACAAAACACACCTTAACAAGGTGAAAAGTATAGAGATCATATAATATCTGCTCAGATAACAATGGAATTCAACTAGAAATCAATAACAACAAAATATCTGGAAAAATCTCCAAATATTTGGAGACTAAACAACATGCTTCTAAATAACAAGTCCAAAAGAGAATCTTAATACAAATTTTAAAATAGTTTGAACTAAGTGAAAAAATAAACTATATTTCATTAAAAAGTTCTACTCTGTGAAAGAGAATGTTAAGAGAACAAAAAGTCGAGCCACAGAAAATGTTTGCAAGAGACACATCTGATAAAGGACTATTATCCAAAATATACAAAGAACACAATGTTCAACAATAAAAAAATAAACAACCTGTTTAAAAAAATAGATCAAAAACCTGAACAGATACCTCACCAAAGAAGATATACAGATGCAAGTAAACATATGGAAGGATGTTCAACATCATATGTCATTAGAAAGTTGCAAATTAAAACAAGAGCAAGATACCACGACATGCCTATTAGAAAGTCCAAAATCCAAAACACTGATAAACACCAAATGCTGGCAAGGAGATGGAACAATAACAACTCTCATTTATTGCTGATGGGAATACAGAATTGTACAGCTACTTTGAAAGACAGTTTGTCAAATGTTTTTAGTTTAGTTTTAAAAACTAAACATACTCTAACCATATGATCCAGTAATAGCCCCTCCTTGGTATTTACCCAAAGGAATTCAAAGTTTATGTTCATGCAAAAACCTGTACATGGAGGTTTATAACATCTTCATTTCTCCACTAATCTCCAGTAGCATGCTGGACACCTACCCACCTAGGGACTTCATCTTTCAGCATCCTATCTTTTTGCCTTTTCATACTGTTCATGGGATTCTGAAGGCAAGAATACTGAATTGGTTTGCCATTCCTTTCTCCAGTGGACCACATTTTGTCAGACCTCTCCACCATGACCCGTGCATCTCGGGTGGCCTTACACAGCATGGCTCATAGTTTCATTGAGTTAGACAAGGCTGTGGTCCATGTGATCAGATTGGTTAGTTTTCCATGATTATGGTTTTCAATCTGTCTGCCCTCTGATGGAAAAGGATAAGAGGCTTATGGAAGCTTCCTGATGTGAGAGACTGAGGGGCAAACTGGATCTTGTTCTGATGGTTGAGGCCATGCTCAATAAATCTTTAATACAATTTTCTGTTGATGGGTGAGGCTGTGTTCCTTCCCTGTTATTTATCTGGGGCCAAACTATGGTGGAGGTCATGAAGATAATGGCAACCTCCTTCAAAAGATCCCATGCATGGACTGCTACATTCAGTGCCCCCAGTCCTGCAGCAGGCCACTGCCGACCCATATCTCTGCCAGAGACTCCTGGACACTCATGGGCAAGTCTGAGTCAGTCTCTTGTGGGGTCACTGCTCCTTTTTCCTGGGTCCTGGTATGCACAAAGTTCTGTTTGTACCCACCAACAGCCTATTTCCCCAGTCCTGTGTAAGTTCTGGAAGCTCTATGGTGGGGTTAACGGCAATCTCCTCCAAGAGGGCTTATGCCATACCCAGGTCTATTGCACCCAGAGCCCCTGCCCCTGTGGCAGTCTACTGCTGACCCGCAGCTCTACGGGAGACACTCAAACACAGCTCTGTTTCAGTCTCTGTCGGGTCTTTGTGTCCTGGTGTGCACAAGGTTTGTTTGAGCCCTTTGAGCATCTCTGGCTGGTATGGGGTTTGATTCTGAACATGATCTCACCCGTTCTACCATCTTGCTGGGGCTTCTCTGCCCTTGGACGTGGGGTATCTCCTCACAGTCACTCCAGTGCCAGCCATGCAATTGTGCAAAGAATAGCAAAGAGAGATGAGAAAGTCTTCCTCAGTGATCAATGCAAAGACATAGAGGGAAAAAATAGGATGGGAAAGATGAGATCTCTTTAAGAAAATCAGAGATACCAAGGGAACATTTCATGCAAACATGGGCACAATTAAGGACAGAAATGGAATGGACCTAACAGAAGCAGAAGATATTAAGAAGAGGTGGCAGGAATACACAGAACTATACAAAACAGATCTTCATGGCCCAGATAATCACGATGGTATGATCACTCACCTAGAGCTAGATATTCTTGAATGCGAAGTCAAGTAGTCCTTAGGAAGCATCACTACGAAGCTAGTGGAGGTGATGGAATTCCAGTTGAGCTATTTCAAATCCTAAAAGATGATGCTGTGAAAGTGCTTCATTCATTGTGCCAGCATATTTGGAAAACTCAGCAGTGGCCACAGGACTGGAATAGGTCAGTTTTCATTCCAATCCCAAAGAAAGGCAATGCCAAAGAGTGTTCAAACTACCATACAGTTGCACTCATCTCACACGCTAGTAAAGTAATGCTCAAAATTCTTCAAGCCAGGCTTCAACAGTATGTGAACTATGAACTTCTAGATGTTCAAGCTGGTTTTATGGAAGGACTGATGCTGAAGCTGAAACTCCAATATTCTGGCCACTTGATGTGAAGAGCTGACTCATTTGAAAGGACCCTGATGCTGGGAAAGATTAAAGGCAGGAGGAGAAGGGGATGACAGAGGGTGAGATGGTTGGATGGCATCACTGACTCAATGGGCATGAGTTTGAGTAAACTCTGGGAGTTGGTGACAGACAGGGAGGCCCGGCGTGCTCCAGTTCATGGGGTTGCAAAGAGTCAGACAAGCGACTGAACTGACTGAGGAAAGGATAGCTTTATTGTTTCACCAGTCAGAGGGGGACACGGCAGGCTCCCGTTCTTGAAAACTATTGTGCCCACGCAAGAGGATTTTGTAAGGAGTTTTATAGCAATAGTTCAAGAGTGGGGTTGCTGACAAGATTAGGGTTTGTGCAGGATCTCAGGTAATTGGTCTCCTATCTGGATGAGTTCCTCTGATCCTTTTAATCCTGCCTCAAGTGGTTTCTTGGCTGCTCCTCCCTTGACTGTGTGTGTGTGAAGTGGCTTAGTCCTGTCCGATTTTTTGTGACCCTGTGGACTGTAGCCCGCCAGGCTCCTCTCTCCATGGGATTCTGCAGGCAAGAATACTGGGGTGGGTTGCCATTTCCTTCTCCAGGGGATCTTCCCAACCCAGGGATCGAACTTGTGTCTCCTGCTTTGTAGGCAGACGCTTTATCCTCTGTGCCACCAGGGAAGCTTTCAAATCTGCCCTTTGGAACTCAGGGAATGTCACAGAGGCTGGAGTCTTACCTTTGTTGTTGTTTGGTCACTAAGTTGACTCTCTTGCGACCCCATGGACTGTAGCTCAGACTCCTCTGTCCATGGGATTTCCCAGGCAAGAATACTGGAATAGGTTGCCATTTCCTTCTCCAGGCGGTCTTCCCAGCCCAGGGATCAAACCCTCATCTCTGGCATCTCCTGCATTGGCATGCAGATTCTTTACCACTGCCTACAGAAACAGGGATGCCTTGCCTACAAGAAACAAAAAATGTTTCTGTATCCAGGAGCCTCATAGGGTCCTCCTTTGTTTCACCCTCTCCCCTTCCCCTGCTGAGTTGTCTTGGTGCTCCAGAAAGCTGATAGAGCCCTGAAAATCAGAGAAGGGTCTTTACTCTCTGCTGGTGGTGGTGCTCAGTCACTCAGTTGTGTCTGGCCAGGCTCATCTGCTCATGGAATTTTTTTCAGGCAAGAATACTATAGTGGGGTGCCATTTCCTACTCCCAGGGATCTTCCTGACCCAGAGATTGAACCCACAGCTCTTGAGTCTCCTCCATTGACAGGCAGATTCTTTATCATTAGCATGACCTGGTTGACTGCATTTGCCATTGTCCCCAAGAGAGGGAAGAAAAGCTTGGATAAAAAGCTATGACAAACCTAGACCGTATATTAAAAAGCAGAGACATTACTTCGCTGACAAAGGTCCATTTAGTCAAAGCTATGGTTTTTCCAGTAGTCATGTATGGATATGAGAGTTGGAACATAAAGAAGGTTGAGCACAGAAAAACTGATGTTTTTGAACTCTGGTGTTGGAAAAGACTCTTGAGTGTCCCTTGCACTGCAAGGAGATCAAACCAGTCAGTCCTAAAGGAAATCAGTCCTTAATATTCATTGGGAGGACTGAAGCTGGAACTGAAGCTCCAATACTTTGGCCACCTGATGTGAAGAACTGACTCACTGGAAAAGACTCTGAAGCTGGAAATGACTGAAGGCAGGAGGAGAAGGGGGTGACAGAGGATGAGATGGCTGGATGACATCACCAACTTGATGGACATGAGTTTGAGCAAGCTCCAGGAGATGGTGAAGGACAGGGAAGTCTGGCATGCTGCAGTCCACAGGGTCGCAAAGAGTCAGACACGACTGAGCAACTGGACAATAACTAAGAGGGGGAACAACGTGGGGGGTGAGGAGGAGGGAAACACTACATTATCCATTAAGTGAGGCTTCCAGCTCTTGGTGGTGTTCTTATACAGCCGCGGTCCTGGAGCTCACACCACTTTCTAAGGCAGCATCCCCTCTTTAAGAGTGAATGTGACCCTTGGAGATTAGCATTCCTCTTTTTAAAATTTAACTTCTGTACCTTCTACGGGAGTGGGGCTGAGGAATGTGTGGCTGGCTGTTCCCACAACACTATGGAAAGAGTCATGGGAAATTAGGGGAGGCTGTCCTAGCACCTCTGTGTCCTTGTCGTCCCAGCCAGCCACTCTTCCTCTATGCTGTTACTGCAGGAAGGCTTGAGGAACTGCTGGATGGTGCCAGAGTTCTGGAGAGAAAAGGGGAGCAGAGCTCTTCTGCTTTCAGATCTCTCAGATCTCCAAACTTACTTCTCTTTCTGTCCTGCCCATACAGTAGCCACTAGCCATGTGTGGGTTATTTAATTTTAAATTCATTTACATAACGTAGAATCTGGGAGAAGGATAAATCAGGAGGTTGGGATTAACATATACACATTACTATATATAAATAGATCGACAACAAGGACCTATGTAAAGAGCACAGGGAACTCTACTCAATACTCTGTAAAAACCTATATGGGAAAAGAATCTGAAAAAGAATAGATATATGTATATGTATAACTGAATCAGTTTGCTATACACCTGAAACTAACACATTGTAAATCAACTATACTCTGATATAAAATAAAAATTTAAGAACAAATTTTAAAAAATAAGTAAAATCTGAGACCTCCCTGGTGGCCCCATGGCTAAGACTCCATGTTCCCAATGCAGGGGGCCTGAGTTCAATCCCTGGTCAGGGAACTAGATCCCACATGGTGCAACTAAAGATTCCAAGTACCACAAATAAGGGGCCTCAGTGGCAAAGAATCTGTCTGCCAGTGCAGAAGACGTGGGTTTGCTCCCTGGGTGGGGAAGGTCCCTTGGAGGAGAACACGGCAACCCACTCCAGTATTCTTACCTGGGTAACGCCATGGACAGAGGAGCCTGGTGGGCTACAGTCCAAGGGGTCGCCAAGAGTCGGACCCGACTAAGCACAAGCACGGTATCTAAGACCTGGCACAGCCACATAAGTAAATATGTTAAAAAATGAAGTAAAATCTAAACTCACTCCTCAGTTACACTCGCCACACCTCAGGGGGCTCAACAGTCACATGTGCCCAGTGGCTACTGCATTGGATAGTACAGATATAGAATGTTCCCATCAGCACTAAGAGTCCCACTAGACACCTCTAAAGTACTATTTTCCACTTCATTTGGATCTGACTCGGGTGAGAAACTACCAGTTTTCTTGCTTCCTCACCAGCTGTCTTCTATTCCACAGGCCAGGGAGAATTTTTTTATCTCCTTTCATCTCCCATCAAGAGCATGTTTGTGTGTGCGTGCATGTTGCAGGGGGCACACACTGGTTACTGACAATGCCCCTCTCCTCAGCTTTCCCATTCTTCTCCCATTATTTCCTCGGTGATTCCTGTCATTAAATTGCTGACCTTCCCTCAGACTCATGAGAAGAGGAAGGAGTCTTCACATGGTGATTTATTAAAAGTGTCGTATCACAATGCAATTCCTTTTATTACAAAGGAAGCTATTTAAATAACTATTGATTACTACTCTTTATTATTCGACATGAACATTAGACTTTATTGTTGTGTCACATGCATTTCTTTTTACCATAACTGAGGTCTGTTAAAAAACAAGATTCTTGGATGCTGATATGGCCATTCATCCCATCCGAGTGGTTGTTTCAGAGGGAACACTGAAAACAAATGAATCATAAATATCTAGCAAATCAGGAGAAAGATCTTGAGAAGGAGGGAAGCGAGGGTTCTGCAGTTAGTTAAAAAACCGAAATGCCCTGCTGTCGGCTGTGACTGTCAGACACAGAGTTTTATGAGATCATGTTATCATCCTGCTGCATGATTTTGCTCTCTCTCTCCTCTTGCACAATGAGAAGAAAGATTCAGGGGAAATGAGAAGGGCAGAAATAGACCACTGCTCTCACCCCAGTGGACTGTAAATAGTTCAGTGTCTGTGCCCCTGGAGGGAAATCGGATCTTGAATGTAAGGCTCCAGAAGGAATTGTGAAGTCAAGCGTTCCTCCTGCTACTGAACGCTGGAGATGTGCATATTCCTTAAAATGTACCATGCATTTTCTTTTTTAAAAAATTTGTATTTGTTTATTTTTGGCGGTGCTTGGTCTTTGTTGCTGCACAGGGTTTTCTCTAGTTGCCGTGAGTGGGGGCTGCTTTCCAGTTGCAGTGCTTGGGCACTGCATTGCCATGGCTTCTCTTGTGGTGGACCACGGGTTCTAGGGTGCACAGGTTACAGTAGTTGCATTTCCTGGGCTCTAGGGCACAGGCTGGATAGTTGTGGCACATGGGCTTAGTTGCTTCGTGGCATGTGGGATTTTCCTGGACCAGGGATTGAACCCATGTCTCCTGCATTGGCAGGCAGATCCTTTACCACTGTCTCACCAGGTAAGCCCCACATTTTCTTTTAATTATGAAAGTCACATATGCTCAGTTTAGGAAACATGAAAACTATAATTAAATATGAAAAAGAAATGAAAAATTTATCACTATGCAGAGATAAACAATAGTATGATTTCCTTCTGTTTCATTATACACACTCCCACACCTTTTTTATTTGAACATAATTGGAATATACTATACATAATTTGGATCTTTTCTCTGTTTCTACGTTGCATCGTCTTTTCCCATTTCATCAAAAAATTGTTTTAAAATGTCATTCATTTTTAACGACTACATAATATTCCATTCTGTAAACACACCATAATTAGCTGTTCTCCTGTTGTCAGACTTTTAACGACTTTTTTCCTTATAAATAGCATGGTGGGAATTCCCTGGTAGCTCAGTGGTTAAGACTTCACATTTTTACTGTCCAGGCCTTGGACTCAATCTTTGATGGGGGAATTAAGATCCTGCAAGCTGGAAGGTGCAACCCAAAACAAAACAAAACAAAACATGGGCAATAAACTTTTGTTTGTTTTGCATGTGCTTATTGTGAGTCTTCAGAAGCAGAAATTCTTCATCAAAGAACATTAATTTTTATATAGTTTTTGGTTCATTCACAGCCAGGTACTCATCAGGCAGGTTTTCACCTGCCAAAATTCCAATTTAGACAAATTTAAGCTGTTTTCTGGGCTTCCCTGATAGCTCAGTTGGTAAAGAATACGCCTGCAATGCAGGAGACCCTAGTTTGATTCCTGGGTTGGGAAAATCTGCTGGAGAAGGGATAGACTACCCACTCCAGTACTCTGAGGCTTCCCTCGTGGCTCAGCTAGTAAGAATCTGCCTGCAGTGTGGGAGACCTGGGTTCAGTCCCTGGGCTGGGAAGATACCCTGGAGAAGGGAAAGGCTAAAAGACATAGAGGCTTCAGCCCTGTTCATGCCAAGAGGTTGCATTTTCTTCTTCAGTAATTGGGGAACTAATGGAAGGCTTTAAGGAAGAGAGAGCCACATATTCAGATTTAATGCTTCTGAGAATATTCTGAGAAGAAAAAAGAAAGAATTCAGTGTTGACAAGGCTGGTGAAAACAGAGGCGGCAGAGAAGGACAAAGACTGGATCTTAAGTAGGAAAACAATTTAGGGAGAAGCCATTGCTATCAGCAACTGGGCAGAGCTGAGGTGGGGCCTCCTCAAGAGCACATGGCACCCTGCTTGGTGGGCAGGTGGCTCACAGGATCTGGCTACTAGGTTGTGTCTGACTCTTTGTGACCCTGGGGACTGTAGTCCACTAGGATCCTCTGTCCATAGTATTTTCTAGGTAGGAATACCAGAGTAGATTGTCATTTCCTTCTCCAGGAGATCTTCCTTCCCCAGGGATCGAACCAATGTCTCCTACACTGGCAGGCAGATTCTTTACCATTGTGCCACCAAAACCTTCATTGGATGGGCCTGGATGGGAGGGGAGTTTCAGGGAGAATGGATACATGTATATGTATGGCTGAGTCCAATTTGTTGTCCATCTGAAACTATCACATTGTTCAGTTCAGTTCAGTTCAGTTGCTCAGTCGTGTCTGACTCTTTGCGACCCCATGAATTGCAACATGCCAGGCCTCCCTGTCCATCACCATCTCTCAGAATTCACTCAGACTCACGTCCATCGAGTCCGTGATGCCATCCAGCCATCTCATCCTCTGTCGTCCCCTTCTCCTCCTGCCCCCAATCCCTCCCAGCATCAGAGTCTTTTCCAATGAGTCAACTCTTCGCATGAGGTGGCCAAAGTACTGGAGTTTCAGCTTCAGCATCATTCCTTCCAAAGAAATCCCAGGGTTGATCTCCTTCAGAATGGACTGGTTGGGTCTCCTTGCAGTCCAAGGGACTCTCAAGAGTCTTCTCCAACACCACAGTTCAAAAGCATCAATTCTTCGGCGCTCAGCCTTCTTCACAGTCCAACTCTCACATCCATACATGACCACAGGAAAAACCATAGCCTTGACTAGACGG
The DNA here is from genome assembly GCA_006408675.1 of Madoqua kirkii. Taxonomy (NCBI): domain Eukaryota; kingdom Metazoa; phylum Chordata; class Mammalia; order Artiodactyla; family Bovidae; genus Madoqua; species Madoqua kirkii. The sequence continues at coordinate 22,078 of SJYC01018509.1, forward strand.
ACCTTAGTCGGCAAAGTAATGTCTCTGCTTTTGAATATGCTATCTAGGTTGGTCATAACTGTTCTTCCAAGGAGTAAGCATCTTTTAATTTCATGGCTGCAGTCACAACATTGTTAATCAGCTATAATTCAATATAAAATAAAAAGTTTTAAAAATAAACTAAAAATTAATATGAAAATATATTTAAAAAATAAAGACTGTGTAATGAACCATCCTACATCACCTAGCATTAATAGCTATTAACTTAGAATCAATCTTGCTTTATCTACTCCCACCCTAATTTCCTCATCCCACCCATACACTGAATTATTTTGAAGAAATTTTAGACATCATACCATTGCATGTTGCAAAATTATTAATGTATCCCTAAACAATACTCTTATAAAAGACTTCTAAAATTCATAACTAAGTATCATCACGATAGCAATCATTTTTCAGTTCAGTCACTCGGTCATGTCCAACTCTTTGTGACCCCATGGATTGCAGCATGCCAGTCTTCCCTGTCCATCACAACTCCTGGACCTTACTCAAACTCATGTCCATTGCATCAGTGATGCCACCCAACCATCTCATCTTCTGTCGTCCCCTTCTCCTCCTGCCTTCAATCTTTCCCAGCATCGATATCTTTTCCAATGAGTCAATTCCTCGCATCAGGTGGCCAAAGTATTGGAGTTTCAGCTTCAGTATCAGTCCTTCCAATGAATATTCAGGACTGATTCCTTTAGGATTGACTGGGTTGGATCTCCTTTTAGTCCAAGGGACTGTCAAGAGTCTTCTGCAACACCACAGTTCAAAAGCATGAATTCTTCGGTGCTCAGCTTTCCTTATAGTTCAACTCTCATATCCATACATGAGTACTGGAAAAACCATAGATTTGACTAGCTGGACCTTTGTCAGCAAAGTAATGTCTCAGCTTTTTAATATGCTATCTAAGTTGATCATAGCTTTTCTTCCAAGGAGCAAGCGTCTTTGAATTTCATGGCTGCAGTCACCA
>SJYC01018510.1:0-63009 GCA_006408675.1 Madoqua kirkii
TTTGACTAGCTGGACCTTTGTCAGCAAAGTAATGTCTCAGCTTTTTAATATGCTATCTAAGTTGATCATAGCTTTTCTTCCAAGGAGCAAGCGTCTTTGAATTTCATGGCTGCAGTCACCATCTGCAGTGATTTTGGAGCCCCTCAAAATAAAAGTCACTGTTTCCATTATTTACCCATCTATTTGCCATGAAGTGATGGGACCGGATGCCATGATCTTAGTTTTTTTAATGCTGAGTTTTAAGCCAGCTTTTTCACTCTTCTCTTTCACCTTCATCAAGAGGCTTTCATCAAAAGGCTCTTGAGCTCTTTGCTTTCTGCCATGAGTGTGGTATCATCTGCATATCTGAGGTTATTGATATTTCTCCTGGCCATCTTGATTCCAGCTTGTGCTTCATCCAGCCCAGCATTTCACCTGGTGTACTCTGCATATACGTTAAATAAGCAGGGTGACAATATACAGCCTTGACGTACTCCGTTCCCGATTTGGAGCCAGTCTTTACTCAATGTTCCTGTCTCCCTGATTTTCATATACATGAATAGATAAGTTTTTCTAAAAACAGTTGCTCTAAATTAGAATCCAAAAAGACGTATTCATTGCTTTTGTAATGTTTTGTTGTAATGTTTCTTAACTCTTTCAAGTTTTTGTTTCCAAAAGTTTATTTGTTGAATAAATCAGAAATCAGCTACATTCTTGACATTGTCTAAATATAGCATCACATCTTCATTAATATACTGCCATTTTCTTGATTTGCATCTCATCACTATTTAAACTCATTGAGTATCCTATAATAAGTGCCTTTTGTTATTGACACACCTCAGCTGCCTGATTAAAAGTGTCCTCCTACATAAAGTGGGCTGAAACTGTCCTAAACACATTTACTCCTTCCCTGGTGTTATATTGTCATCTTAGTGATACAAGTTGCAAAACTGTCCAGAAATAACACGGGGCACTCACTGTTTCGTGGATTCAGATAACTGGGTTACCTGAAGAACAAGCTAACTGGAGTCAGCTTCTCTCCACCCTCCTAGAGAGTGGGACTGCACCCAGCTCAGCTTCTGCAGGCCAGTGGTCGGCTTCATCTGGACTGAAGTTTCAGTGGAAACTTCGCACAGATTTCTGGGCTCTGGCCAGCTGGTTTCCATGTACTTGGTAACTGGCATTTCCCACAACTCCCCTAAAGAGCAGATGGTCAGGTCCAGAATGCTTGGTGCCCATTGACATGCCAGCGTTCATGCTTACCTATAAGGAAGAAGGGCAGTAAAACGGCCGGGTCTTCCCACTGGCAGGCACATCAGAGTGCCTCCTTGGTAGCATTTACTGTACCAAGGTTTACTAATCAAATGTCTCACCTAGAATTTTATGCGGAGTATAGTTATTGGCAGAGACTGCAAAGTACGTGTACTCTTCCAGCAATACCCTAATCGTTTATGTAAAACCCAGCTCTGATGGGTAATGATATGTCACAGTGTAGAAAAAGTTAGACTTGTGACTCTGCCTACGTTTTTGGTTACTCTGTATCCTGGTGTTTCTCTCAGCAGCTGCTTGGCAGGCCATCACCAGCATATTGACCACAAGTAAAATAGAACCCTGGAAGAAGTGTGTAAACCACCAAATAGAGCTGTTGAAGGCTTGAGGTAGAGGATTCTCAGCTGCCAGTATAATTTTGAGTCTAATGTTGAAGATGTTTATACCCTAGATGTTGATTTAAGCATTGCAGTGTGGGAGATGGTTTTTATTCTCTACAGAGCTTCTTCTGAGTAGATGGAGCAGTGAGAAGGTAGAGCTGATGGGTACATCCCCACACTCCTAAACTGGCCAGAAGCGAAGACAGTGCTGCCTGGAGAGTACACATCGCTTCCTACATTTCTCTACAGACCTTTCTATTTTATAGTCATTGTAATTCTTCACTGCACACACAGATAATTGAATTGTTAATTCAAGCTTTTCTATTCCTCCTATTTTAGGGCCTCATATCATAAATGAACAGCTGCTCATTGCAGAAATGTGGCTGTGTTAATGCTTCACTGGAATACAGCCTGACTATAAAAGCTGACTATTTTGTTAAAATATCTACTGAACATTTCATTGTATCCTTTGGTACAACAGTGAACAGCTCCTTAACCATTCACAGCTCCCAGGCCCAAGGAATAAAACCAGAAATACTCAGAATGTCGTTTCAGCATGTCATCAGCAAATAAAACCCTCTGAATTCTGAGACTTCATATTTGCAACCTTGACACTATCAAAACACCCAACCATGTTGAAGGTGTCCCGTGATATCTTTCAAGCCAAGGCTTCAAGCAGACGATACTCACAAATATTTTCCTTCATACTAACATTAAGTGGTAAAAATTAGGTCACTACAGTGTGGTAACATGGTATATACTACTGAAATGTTATTTACATGACTCCTAGTCTCAAGAACAGAGGGGAGAAAAATCATTCAAAATCATTCAAAAATCATTCAAACCTTTTGGGAGAAGAATCTGAAAAAGAGTGGATATATGTTTAACTGAATCACTGCTATACAACTGAGACAAACACAACATTGTAAATCAGCTGCAACAAACACTTTTTTAAAAAACCCTCTGAATATCTGTGTATTTGTGAATATTCACATTTTAAGACACAATCAATGAAATGATAGATAAGGGGCTGCAGATTTCCAAGCCCCACTTAACCATGCATATATTAAAGTGTGCTCTAACCATGAGTAAAATCAACTTTTCTCTGTTGAGAGCTAGCTTGCTTGTAAAGCTTGAAAACAGGAATTGCATGGCCCAAACTCTTTGTTTACTGCATGAGTCTCTCCACCCATGTTGCCTCCTTAGCCATGTGCTCAGTGCCCAGATATTTATAACACACTCACAGAACACTAGGCAAGCACTGTGCAAGGCAGGAACACCGTATTAAAAGGCCTGCGGTGCCAGCTGGGTAGCTCTCTCACAGGCTTAAAACATAAGTCATTAGGCAGAGAACCCCTTCCTTGACCCTTGATGACAGCAGCACCCCTATATTAGAATTTACAGCCACCTAAGGAAATGCTACTTCCCAAAATAATCATTTTCTGAGACATAATGCTTTGATGATGATGTTTTGATTTCCTATTTCATGTATGAAGATATGTGTCTTTTTACTCTCTTCTTCCAAAGAAGCCAATTATGATTCATTGGCATTTATTGCAGATGAACAAGAAAGTTCTGGAGCAATTATTTACACTGTGGAGCTGAAGCGCTACGGGGGGCCTCTTGGCATCACAATTTCAGGAACTGAAGAGCCGTTTGATCCTATAATCATTTCAAGCCTCACTAAAGGGGGATTAGCTGAAAGGTACCGTTTGAATCAACAGCTACAATTACCTGTGTCTGAAATGGGTTTCCTTCCTCACAGCCGCATAAAAACATGCTTCCCTCTCCTGCTTGTTTATCTGTTGACTTTTTAAAATCAGCACAAAGGATTGATTCTAGAGCTTGAGGACTCTCAGGCAGAGCTCTGACTTGAAGGGCATCTTATAAGCAGTTAGAAAGTGTCCTGGGCTTAGCCTTGATATTAGTCTCCAGAAACGTATAAACTGACCCACAACCGACTAGAGGTAAATTTATCTTGTGTCCATTTTGAGAGGAGGAGACTAAAGTTCAAGGAGGTTAAAAGGCTTGTCTGATTCAATTCAGCAAATGTTTACACAGCCTCTGTTACCTGACAGGTACTCGGCTTAGCTGCTGAGTGAATGACTGGCATAAGCTTCGTCTTCAAAGATTTCAGACAGCAGTGTGGGGACCTGATAAGATCTTGAAGTTTGGAATGCCCATTTGTCCCTTTGGCAGTTTGTTTCTGTCTGCATGCATCCCACCACCACCTCTCACACTTCTTTCTTTCCAAGACAATGTTGAGGGACATATTCCAAACCCCATAACCAGATCTATCCTCCAGTAGCTCTGGTGTACACATACGTCACTCCTGCTGACAGACAGTGGTTTGCAAAATAGCGATGGAGCATCACAGAATTTTGGAGCTGCAAGGCACTTTAGACATCAGCTCATCCAGCGTCCTCACCTGGTAGGTGAGGGCACTGCTACTGCTGCTGCTGAGTCGCTTCAGTCGTGTCTGACTCTGTGCGACCCCGTAGACGGCAGCCCACTAGGCTCCTCTGTCCCTGGGATTCTCCAGGCAAGAACACTGGAGTGGGTTGCCATTTGGTCTGATGAAATTTTGCATTCTGATGTTGACAGAGACGCCTATGACATGGTACCCTCCAGCCATCCCCCCATCCTAGGTTTCATCTGTTAAGAGAGATAAGGGGGAATGATTAATATTGATCTGGTTCAGCAACTTCCTAGTCAAGTGTTCTGTGGCTCACAGTATGGCTCTTCCATAAACTGGAGATTTTTTTTTTGGTCAGATCTTAGTTCCCCAACCAGGGGTTGAACCCAGGCCACAGCAGTGAAAGTGTGAGTCCTACCATTGGATGGCCAGGGAACTCCCTGGAGGCTCTTTATGAAAGAATGAATTGATTTTTTTTTCCAAGAAAAAAATATTTCTCAAGAGTAGATGCATCAGTAGACTCGTTAGGCAGTCCATAATAATCTGTGTGACCCAGTGTCACCAACAATGCCCACCACCCCCAGAGCAGGCTGGAGTCTGATCACTCAGGCACGAGCAGCCTGTGAGTTGGCTTCCTCCACTCGTGTGCTTAAAGTGAACGAGCACCACAGCGGCTAGCACACGGGATTCCCACTCTATGTCCTAGCCCAAGGGATCTGAAAGCGTAAACCTTTCCTAGGGGGACTTCCCTGGTAGTCCAGTGGTTAAGACTTCAAGCTCCAACTGCAAAGGACGTGGGTTTGATCCCTGATTGGGGAACTAGGATCCCACGTGCCGCATGGTGGCCAAAAAATAAAAATGAACCTTTCCTGAGTTTGACGGCTGTGAGTCTGTTCCTTCCCTACCTGTGCCTCCAAACAAAGACAGATATGGTGAACGTCAGAATTATAACTTCCAGTCTGCTAGTTCAGAATTGGGTGAGGATGGGAAGAGAAGGAAAAACATTAAAGGTTTCTCTGTTGATCAGTAAATTAATTTTCTTTTTCCACATTTCAAGCAGAACATTAGTCCCTTTACATGTGTTTTCCTCTTTAGTCCTCAGAGCTTCCCTGTGAGATGATTTTCTCCATTGTAGTGATGAGGAAACTGACACCTAGACAGGTGAAAATAAGTGCCCAAGTCACACGGCTGGTAGGTGACAGAGCTGCCATCAGACAAATTGATTCCTGGGACCCCTCTGGGGGTTCAGTGGTTAGGACTCTGCACTTTCACTTCCGAGGGCACAGTTTCGATCCCTGCAAACTGGGATCTAAGATCCTGCAAGCCACGTGACGTGGCCACAGAAAGGAAAAAATGTATGGATTCCTGAGTTCAACCTTTTCAATCCTTGGAATCGCCACCAGGCGATTGTCTTTTGTCTAAGCCTTGCTTCCAGTAAGCTGGGACACTGATTGTGTTCAACATTTCTAAGTCTGTAGAAAGAAGGACTGCTCCATGCTAAACATCACTATGCTGATTGACCAATATTGTTTCCTTGGGATTTTGCAGTGCTATCAGCTAACTCCACTTTCTTGGAATTTAAAAAGCACACAAGTCTTTTTAAAAAACTAATTAAAACATTTTTTTAAATTTTATTTGAAACTGAAAAGTAATTCACAACAGAAGCAATTATAACATTGCCCAGGAGGCAGCAAGGAGTGACTTTGGGAGACCCTTGCCAGGTCTTTACTGTTGTGAATACATGAAGTATGTCAGGGAATTTAGATTCAGTAGCATTCAGGGATTATTTATTTCTACCTTTCCTATTGTTATTTGATGTTTCAGAACTGGTGCGATCCACATAGGAGACCGAATCCTAGCCATCAACAGCAGCAGCTTAAAGGGAAAGCCTCTGAGTGAAGCCATCCATTTGTTACAGATGGCGGGAGAGACTGTCACCTTGAAAATTAAGAAGCAGACAGATGGTAAGTGGATCAAGAGCCACAATTAAGGATTTCCAGTGCATTTCCTTCCCTAAAAGAATGTACAAATATCTACGTGTGTATTTCTGGGGCAATGACTCTTCAGCCAGGGGGTGTTGGCATAACTTTGTATTTATATTTACTCTGATGCTTAAGCTCTTTTCCTTAAAGCCCAATCAGCATCAAGTCCCAAGAAATTCCCTGTTGCCAGCCACTTGAGTGACCTGGGAGATGTGGAAGACCCATCTCCAGCACAGAAGCCAAGCAAACTCAGTGACACATACCCCTCCACTGTGCCCAGCGTGGACAGTGCCGTGGATTCATGGGATGGCTCTGGAATAGAAAGCAGCTATGGGAATCAAGGTATGTCCTAGCTGTGGGGAAGCGGAGATTTCTCATTGGTGAAGCTCATGTTTCTCAAAGATCCACCTTTTGCTCCATGAAAAGAATATTTTACTTGTGTGTACATGAATGCAAACATAGCAAACACATTGAATATTGTGCTCTTGAATTTCCTCCTCTTTAATGCTAAATGGTTATGAAGATCTATTCAACACTAGGAGACCCCCATCAGGTCTACTGCTGTCCAAGTGTTCGGTCCAGGGCTTATTCTTCAAGCATAGATTAATATGAAGCAAACCACATGATATGTTGGGTCAGTGAAGACCAGCTGCATTTTCTTACTTTTTCAGCAACCTCTGCACAAAGATGGAATAGAGAATGCTGGAGGCAGGCAAGGAGATGAGCCAAAGATTTGTGACCCCATTTATTCCTGCCTCTTCCTGACTTTTCATAGCAACTTGCAGGGGTTTCCTCCAATACTCATCCTTAGAGTTTTCTATACTGTTAATCACAGTATGAAAAGTGAAAGTTGCTCAGCCGTGTCCAACTCTTTGCAACCCCATGGACTATACAGTCCACGGGATTCTCCAGGCCAGAATACTGGAGTGGGTAGCCATTTCCTTCTCAAGGGGAATCTTCCCAACCCAGGGAATGAACCCAGGTCTCCTGCATTGCAGGCAGATTCTTTACCAGCTGAGCAGTAACAGATTCTGAGTACCAAAAAGTGTTAGACAAAAGACAGAATATAAACACTGTTCCCTGGGATTCTCCAGGCAAGAACACTGGAGTGGGTTGCCATTTGGTCTGATGAAATTTTGCATTCTGATGTTGACAGAGACGCCTATGACATGGTACCCTCCAGCCATCCCCCCATCCTAGGTTTCATCTGTTAAGAGAGATAAGGGGGAATGATTAATATTGATCTGGTTCAGCAACTTCCTAGTCAAGTGTTCTGTGGCTCACAGTATGGCTCTTCCATAAACTGGAGATTTTTTTTTTGGTCAGATCTTAGTTCCCCAACCAGGGGTTGAACCCAGGCCACAGCAGTGAAAGTGTGAGTCCTACCATTGGATGGCCAGGGAACTCCCTGGAGGCTCTTTATGAAAGAATGAATTGATTTTTTTTTCCAAGAAAAAAATATTTCTCAAGAGTAGATGCATCAGTAGACTCGTTAGGCAGTCCATAATAATCTGTGTGACCCAGTGTCACCAACAATGCCCACCACCCCCAGAGCAGGCTGGAGTCTGATCACTCAGGCACGAGCAGCCTGTGAGTTGGCTTCCTCCACTCGTGTGCTTAAAGTGAACGAGCACCACAGAGGCTAGCACACGGGATTCCCACTCTATGTCCTAGCCCAAGGGATCTGAAAGCGTAAACCTTTCCTAGGGGGACTTCCCTGGTAGTCCAGTGGTTAAGACTTCAAGCTCCAACTGCAAAGGACGTGGGTTTGATCCCTGATTGGGGAACTAGGATCCCACGTGCCGCATGGTGGCCAAAAAATAAAAATGAACCTTTCCTGAGTTTGACGGCTGTGAGTCTGTTCCTTCCCTACCTGTGCCTCCAAACAAAGACAGATATGGTGAACGTCAGAATTATAACTTCCAGTCTGCTAGTTCAGAATTGGGTGAGGATGGGAAGAGAAGGAAAAACATTAAAGGTTTCTCTGTTGATCAGTAAATTAATTTTCTTTTTCCACATTTCAAGCAGAACATTAGTCCCTTTACATGTGTTTTCCTCTTTAGTCCTCAGAGCTTCCCTGTGAGATGATTTTCTCCATTGTAGTGATGAGGAAACTGACACCTAGACAGGTGAAAATAAGTGCCCAAGTCACACGGCTGGTAGGTGACAGAGCTGCCATCAGACAAATTGATTCCTGGGACCCCTCTGGGGGTTCAGTGGTTAGGACTCTGCACTTTCACTTCCGAGGGCACAGTTTCGATCCCTGCAAACTGGGATCTAAGATCCTGCAAGCCACGTGACGTGGCCACAGAAAGGAAAAAATGTATGGATTCCTGAGTTCAACCTTTTCAATCCTTGGAATCGCCACCAGGCGATTGTCTTTTGTCTAAGCCTTGCTTCCAGTAAGCTGGGACACTTATTGTGTTCAACATTTCTAAGTCTGTAGAAAGAAGGACTGCTCCATGCTAAACATCACTATGCTGATTGACCAATATTGTTTCCTTGGGATTTTGCAGTGCTATCAGCTAACTCCACTTTCTTGGAATTTAAAAAGCACACAAGTCTTTTTAAAAAACTAATTAAAACATTTTTTTAAATTTTATTTGAAACTGAAAAGTAATTCACAACAGAAGCAATTATAACATTGCCCAGGAGGCAGCAAGGAGTGACTTTGGGAGACCCTTGCCAGGTCTTTACTGTTGTGAATACATGAAGTATGTCAGGGAATTTACATTCAGTAGCATTCAGGGATTATTTATTTCTACCTTTCCTATTGTTATTTGATGTTTCAGAACTGGTGCGATCCACATAGGAGACCGAATCCTACCATCAACAGCAGCAGCTTAAAGGGAAAGCCTCTGAGTGAAGCCATCCATTTGTTACAGATGGCGGGAGAGACTGTCACCTTGAAAATTAAGAAGCAGACAGATGGTAAGTGGATCAAGAGCCACAGTTAAGGATTTCCAGTGCATTTCCTTCCCTAAAAGAATGTACAAATATCTACGTGTGTATTTCTGGGGCAATGACTCTTCAGCCAGGGGGTGTTGGCATAACTTTGTATTTATATTTACTCTGATGCTTAAGCTCTTTTCCTTAAAGCCCAATCAGCATCAAGTCCCAAGAAATTCCCTGTTGCCAGCCACTTGAGTGACCTGGGAGATGTGGAAGACCCATCTCCAGCACAGAAGCCAAGCAAACTCAGTGACACATACCCCTCCACTGTGCCCAGCGTGGACAGTGCCGTGGATTCATGGGATGGCTCTGGAATAGAAAGCAGCTATGGGAATCAAGGTATGTCCTAGCTGTGGGGAAGCGGAGATTTCTCATTGGTGAAGCTCATGTTTCTCAAAGATCCACCTTTTGCTCCATGAAAAGAATATTTTACTTGTGTGTACATGAATGCAAACATAGCAAACACATTGAATATTGTGCTCTTGAATTTCCTCCTCTTTAATGCTAAATGGTTATGAAGATCTATTCAACACTAGGAGACCCCCATCAGGTCTACTGCTGTCCAAGTGTTCGGTCCAGGGCTTATTCTTCAAGCATAGATTAATATGAAGCAAACCACATGATATGTTGGGTCAGTGAAGACCAGCTGCATTTTCTTACTTTTTCAGCAACCTCTGCACAAAGATGGAATAGAGAATGCTGGAGGCAGGCAAGGAGATGAGCCAAAGATTTGTGACCCCATTTATTCCTGCCTCTTCCTGACTTTTCATAGCAACTTGCAGGGGTTTCCTCCAATACTCATCCTTAGAGTTTTCTATACTGTTAATCACAGTATGAAAAGTGAAAGTTGCTCAGCCGTGTCCAACTCTTTGCAACCCCATGGACTATACAGTCCACGGGATTCTCCAGGCCAGAATACTGGAGTGGGTAGCCATTTCCTTCTCAAGGGGAATCTTCCCAACCCAGGGAATGAACCCAGGTCTCCTGCATTGCAGGCAGATTCTTTACCAGCTGAGCAGTAACAGATTCTGAGTACCAAAAAGTGTTAGACAAAAGACAGAATATAAACACTGATTTTATTTATTTTTTTAATATTTATGTATTTATTTGGCTGTGCCGGGTCTTAGTTATGGCACACAGGATCTATAGTTGGGGCATGTGGGATCTAGTTACCTCACCAGGGGTTGAACCCTTGCTACTTGCATTGGGAGCGCAGAGCCTTAGCCACTGGACCAGAAGTCCCTAAAGGCTTCTTTTAAAAATACGTTTCCTTCTCAATGATACTTAGCATCCAAAGAGAAGTGAGGCAGAAACCCTCTGTATTTGTTCTCATCTAAGCTTTGTGTGTGCGTTGTGCTAATCCTTCAGTTCTGTACGACTCTTTGCGACCTCACCGTCTCCCTAATGCTCTGTATAAATTCCAGCCTCCTTTTCTGCTCTAGGTTTAAGTCAAAGAATCAAATAGATAAATGGTTTGGAGAACACATGTGTGGATGAGAGTTGCTTTGTAAATTAGGTAACTACTTTTGGGGAGAATCTGTATCCAGTTTGCTCTCTTCCTGGTGCTAGTTTTTTCCTCTCAGCCCACTTCTGCCTATGTCACTTTTTATTAAATCCTTTGAAGAGCGGAGAAGAAAGGAAGGAAATGGTATTTCAAAGTTGTCAAGTCATTCCTTGTTAGAGATGATATTGGAGTTTGGTGGAAAAAATATTGTGAAGACCCAAAAGAGGACTGGGGTCTTCATTTATCTGGCAAGTAATTTTTCCAAGTCCACATACCTTGTGAAAAGTTAGCTATGCCACCAAATAACAGGTATTATTACTCCCGGTGAATTCATGAGATCTAGAGAGCACTCTGGATAAAGGACCCAACTCAAATTCTGTCAATGTAGACTGAAGTTTATTTATTAATGTGTTTGTTTATTGTTTATTTACTAATGTGGAAACTTTTTGTTGCACAGATTTTAGTGAGCATTGGTTATAAGGAGCTCTGCTTATGATGTGTGAGAACTTAGCTACTCTATACTTAACACACAATAAGATCAGGCCCAGGTTTAGCATGTGGAATGTAAGGCCTTTCCCTCATTTATAAAAGATGAAGAACCATTTATTATTTAGAAGAGATTTTGAAAATCTGAAATCCTAGATGAGGAATAGTAGTCATCATAATAAGAAATTTGGCATTTATAAATTAAAAATCATTACAGGTTTGAGGAGAGAGAACAGAGATATAGAGAAAATGGCAATTGGAATAGAATTGACATCTTACAAGATGATGAAAAATTAATAATAATACCTTGTATTTGTGAAACGCTTTAGAGTTTATAAAGCACTTTTACGTCACTCATTTCAAGTGATTCTCATAAGGAAGACGGAAGCTGAAACCACAGGCTTTCGATGTTGGGAGCGAATCTGAAGTCGGCTGGTCTGACCCCGGGGCAGCGCTTGGTGGCCTCTGCAGCCTGGCTGCCCGCCGCCCCGCGGCATGGGCTGCGGCGCCCGCGGTGGCGGGGAGCTCCCTGACTGCTAAGGCAGCCCTCCCAGCTCCCTGCACCAAGAGCTGGCGCTTGTCTTCTCACTTGCGTTGAGCTGAAATGTGTCAGCATGTAGCCTCGGCCTGCTAGTTCGAGTTCTGCCCTCAAGGTCATTCTGAACTAAAGCCTTCTCCACTTGACAGCCTCTCAGCTGCTCAAAGACAGCCCTCATGCCCCTTTTGAACTTTTCCTTCTCTGAGCAAAATAGCCCCGGTTCCTTTCACTCTTCCTCACGTGACTTACTTTTGAACATCTTTATCATCCTGGGAGCCTCTCTTCTGACGATGTTCAAGTTTAACTCTGTACAAGAGTAGCGCTCAGAAAGGAAAGTCGTACTACGGTCTGGCAGTCCAGAGCCACTCAAGTAACTCAAGTCTGTCGGCTTCATCCCTGCAGACTGCAGAACCCGTCGGCGCAGGCTACCTCAGCATAGGAATTCTGCTGATCACTTCCTGTCACGCGTTTTTAGGGGGAGCCACCCCCTGTGGCATGTGGGCTCTTAGCTCCCTGCCCAGGGATCGAAGCTGTGCCCTCGCACTGGGAGTGCAGAGTCTTAACCACCGGGCCGCCAGGGAAATCCCCTGGCTGTTGCTCATCTTGAGCTTGTTGTTTACCAAGATCTCCAAGTCTGTCTTTTTCCCCCTTTCCTTGTGAAATTGAGCTTAAACCTGATCTCTCCAGATAGTGCTTGTGAAACTGACTTTTTAAAGGAAGGTATAGAAGCAGGCCTTTCCCCCCATGATATATCATAGTGTGAGATGTTCTCTCTCCATCCTGTCTGCGCAGCCTCTCAGCAGACCATGTCTCAGGAAGACTTTTACCTTCAAGTCTCTAATAGTTGTCTCATTACCGATAGGATATTGTACCTCCATCACACACTCCTTCCTCCACAGGCCAGGAATTCTTTTCTCTGTGGGCACCTTTCTTATTGGTCTCTGCTTCTAGTCCAAAAACGGCAAGGTTGCTGCGTGCATTCATTCAGCAAATATGTAATGACTGGCATTATAGAAGCCAGCACGTGATGGGTACACAAGGTCGCACAAAGAGACAGCTTCCTGATTCTTGCGGAAGAGGTTACCCAGCTGAAGGACCAGACAGTTGACAAGTACCAACAGTGTGAATTTTTACTTAATTAATGAAAAGGGGAAAAGGGTGGCGTAATCAAAGCTGGTGGAGAAAGAGGAGTGAGTTTGAAGAAGTCTCACAGTGGGATGACTCTCAATTCTGTTGATGCAGACTGTTTCTGACCTGCCTCTGGGGACCAGCTTCTTTCACACCCCATTCTCTTGACCCTTATATTCATGTCCTTCTGCCTTATCAAGAGCTTATGCCCCTTATAGCCCTTTATTCTTCCTTCAGACTCTAAGAAAAGCCTATAATTGCTTTCCTTAGAATTTGCAAAGGTCAATCAATACAAGAGGAGACTGACAAAAAGGTGGTACCTGGGCTCTGTCCTACTCCTAGATAGTGAGACTCTTGTGATTCTATATTTCTTGATGCTCAAGTCAGGCAGTCTTATCCTGTTGTACATATTCTTTAGATAGTTCTCTCATTTGAGTTCATTTCTTTTTAGCTTTAATGAGGTATAATTGACAAAATTATATGTATTTAAGGTATGCAATATAATGACTTGATATCCATGTATATTCTGAAATGATTACCACCAAGTTGATTACCACATCTATCACCTCACAGTTTCCGTGTGTGTGTGTGTGTGTGTGTGTGTGTGTGTGTGTGTGTGTGTTTGGTGAGAGGCTTAAGGTTTACTTTCTTTGCATCACATATACAATATAGCACTATGCCAGTTCTGATCCCCAGAAATTATCCATCTTATAAATGAAAGTTTTCATCCTTAGACCCATCTCTCTCCATTTCTCCCACTCCCCAACCCCTGGCAACCACGTTCTACTCTCTGTTTCTATGAGTTTGGCTTTATTTCTAGATCTCACAGATAAGTGAGCTCGTACACTATTTGTCTTTTTCTCTCTGGCTTATTTCACTAGCATAATTTCCTCCAAGTTCATCCATGCTGTCGCAAATGGCAAGATTTTCTTCTTTGTCATGACTAAGGAATTTCGCTTGTATATATACACATATCCCACATTTTATCCATTCATTCATTGGCAAGTACTTCGGTTGTTTCCATATCTTGGCTATTGTGAATAAGAATCCAATGACATAGGAGTAAGCCATTTCTTCTGTACAGATTCTGTTTCCTCCTGATATATACCCAGAAGTGGGATTGCTGGATCCTTGAGGTCATTTTGATCATTTGTATTCTCTCAGAAAAAAGAAAGCAACTCCACTTCATCCAGTTTTTCAAATGTATTTGCTTATAATTACATAATGTCTTGTTTGGGTCTTGTCACTTTTTCTGGTGTCTATAATCATATTCCCAGTGTGGTTCTGTATCCAGCGTATCTGTCCTTCTATTCTTTTTCCCCGTGGTTATATTAGTAGTGGTTCATTTTTATTTAGCTTTTCTTTTGTACAAGGAGCTGGCTCTTGCATTATTTAATTTCACTCTGATTTTTAAAAAATAAGTCTTTGCTTTTAATTTGATTAACTTTATTCTGTTCTTCTTAGATTTTGTTCTGCTTATCTGCATTTATCTCCATACTATCTTACAGTTTTCATAAAAGATGATGGTGATTTGTCAGAAAAAAACACCAACATGTACAGTCAGAGAGTCCAACTTTCCTTGAATGTAGTTCAGTTCAGTTCAATTCAGTTGCTCAGTCGTGTCCGACTCTTTGCGACCCCATGAATCGCAGCACGCCAGGCCTCCCTGTCCATCACCAGCTCCTGGAGTTCACTCAGACTCACGTCCATCGAGTCTGTGATGCCATCCAGCCATCTCATCCTCCACCATCCCCTTCTTCTCCTGCCCCCAATCCCTCCCAGCATCAGAGTCTTTTCCAGTGAGTCAGCTCTTCGCATGAGGTGGTCAAAGTACTGGAGTTTCAGCTTTAGCATCATTCCTTCCAAAGAAATCCCAGGGCTGATCTCCTTCAGAATGGACTGGCTGGATCTCCTTGCAGTCCAAGGGACTCTCAAGAGTCTTCTCCAACACCACAGTTCAAAACGTAGTTAAGAAGTCGTGAGTCGAAAGAAGTGTCAGGTTGAGAGTGTAGGTATGTACTGGTGTCCGTTTTGGTATCGGAACTGATCTACCTGGAAACAACCGTTTCATTACAGAGACGAAAAATTATACGACAGATCAATCCCGTGTGTTTTACCATACATGTTTCTCATCGTGTCTCGTCCTTTGAGTCGTCCTAAAAGAGGTAACCCCCTTCTCTTCCCCGTAAAAAGAAAAGGTAAACAAAGCTTATCTCTATGAACTCATGTTTCATCTCCTTCAGTGATCTTGCCTTGCCCAGTTTTTCTTGAGCTCTCATGTCTATCATCTCTTGTTTTACAGAGATGTGTATTTTTTAAATTTTGTGATAATATATTTGGTCATATTTATCATTTGCTCCGTAACAGTCTTTTTCTCACGAGTATCCTTCATCTGTTATTTCTTTGTTTTTCTATTCCCTCTCTCTTTTTGTAATATTAAGTTAGTATATGTCTTATAGTAAGTAAGTAAATGAAGTCGCTCAGTCATGCCCAACTCTTTATGACCCCATGGACTGTAGCCTACCAGGCTCCTCTGTCCATGGGATTTCCCAGGCAATAGTACTGGAGTGGATTGCCATTTCCTTCTCCAGTGATCTTACCAACCCAGGGATCGAACCCGGGTCTCCCGCATTGTAGACAGATGCTTTACCGTCTTATAGTAGTTCCCTTTAAATTATTGCTTATCTTTAAAAATGCAGTGACTTCTTCATGAATTGAAAGTGAAAAGTGAAAGTTGTTCACTCTTGTCCGACTCTTTGCAAGACCATGGACTGTATAGAGTCCATGGAATTCTCCAGACCATGATACTGGAGTGGGTAGCCTTTCCCTTCTCCAGGGGATCTTCCCAACCCAGGGATCGAACCCAGGTCCCCTGCATGAAAGTCTCCTTCATGAATTGGAAGGGTGCAAAATTTACCCCCAGTTCACAGTTCCTGTGGGGTGCATTCTTTCTCTGCCAGCAGAGGGCAGCACCTGCAGGCCAATCACAATGCAGAATTTCTCTCTGCCACCCTGCCTCACTAAGAGATTGCCTCCTGCAGTCTGTGGCTCCTCTGGAGGTACTCTCAGCCCACCTTCCTGGCTTTTCCTTGGTGCAAATGGGCTCTAGGACACTTTCTCTCCACCAGTCATTGCAACTATTCTAGTGTTCCAAACAAAACATTGTTTTGCCTCATGCCGGGGCCCCTGCTCTGGAGGACTGGACGTTCTCCACCATCTCTGGACAGGGACTTCCCTGGCAGTACAGGGGTCAGGACTCCGTGCTTCCACTGCATAGACTGCGGGTTCAGTCCCTGGTCTGAGAAGTAAGATCCCACACGCTGAGTGTAGTGTGGCCAAAAAAAAAAAGTTTCTGGTTAGAGATGTCTCCTCTTGGCTTCTTAACAGCACCGCTCACTTGCCTTTCACTGAACTTAGTTAAGTTTCCCTAAGTATTACGGTTCAGTATTCTAGGTTTGCTGAAGATAGAGTTTACATTCTGTTATTTGCCATCCATTTTTGTTTTGAGGTGATTTCTAAGAGAAGGTAGAACTATTTTTGCTCTGCCTTTCTAGCATTGGAGAGTGAGCCAGAGTTCACTCCAGTTTCGTCTAAACACTTTGAACATTTCTTGGCAAGTGCAATTGCAAATAGTTACACAAATGTATGATTTGATTTTCTCGTTTTTAACAAAATTGGGGCTGTAGGAAATAAATTTGGCAGGAAATTATCTGGCTGACTCTCCTATGCTAAAATTGGCTTCCAAAAATCAAATTAATGGCAGGAGCTACAATCACAAAATTGTAGAGTTGAAGACTGATCCTCAAAACCATTTTCTGATTTTAAACTTTATGAATAAGAACCAACATTGCTTCATTCACTTTTCTAAATTAATAGGAATGTGAATTAATAGCTACAAATTGAAGATATGTATCTTCACAGTATTGTGGTATTAAAAACAAAGTTATATAATATTGGAGTATCCAAACTTTACAAATTTCTCTGAGGTGTAGTTGCACTAAAAATAAAAACTCAGTCGTGTCCGACTCTTTGCAACCCTGTGGACTGTAGCCCACCAGGCTCCTCCGTCCATGGGATTCTCCAGGCAAGAATACTGGAGTGTGTTGTCATTTCCTTCTCCAGGGGATCTTCCCGACCCAGAGATCGAACCCAGGTCTCCCACATTGCAGGCAGATGCTTTAACCTCTAAGCCACCAGGGAAGCCCCAAAATAAAAACTATTATACCAAAATTCCATCAACATTCAGAAGTACCTACATTTGTGAAGACCTACTTTTCATCATGCAAGTGAATAAAATTAAACTCTTAAAACACTAAAATTAAACACCTAAAAGTGAACTCTTAATGAAAGAATCTAGACTGATTTTTTTTTGTCTTTTGGCCACACCTCAAGACATGCAAGATCTTGGTTCCCTGACCAGGGATCAAACCCGTGCCCTCTGTAGTGAAAGCATGGAGTCTTATCTGCTAGACCATCAGGGGTCCCTGACCTCCAGGATCTAATGCCTAATAATCTGAGGTGGAGTTAATATAATAATAGAAATAAAGTACACAATAAATATAATGTGCTTGAGTCATCAGGAAACCATCCCTGCCCCCCACCCCATCCATGGAAAAACTCTCTTCCATGAAACTGGTCCTTGGTGCCAAAAAGCCTGGGGGCTGCTGCCCAAATTGAATTTTATACCTTGTGTTAGTTTGCTGGGCTGCTATAGCAGAGCACCACGTACTGGTGGCGTAAACAACAGCAGTTCATTTTTTAAGTCCTTGATCAGGTGTTGGCAGGTTTGCCCTCCCCTGGGGCCCCTCTGCCTTGCTCTGCGATGGCCACCTTCTCACTGAGCCCTCACATGGCCTGTCCCGTGTGTACGTGCATCCCTGTGTGTGTCCACATTTCCTCATAAGGACACTCATCCCGTGGGACCATGGTCCCACCCTCAGGATCTCATTTAACCATACTTACCACTGAAAGGCCCAATTTCCAAATAGAGTCCCACTAGGGCATCAATTTATGAGTTGGGGGCACACAGTTCAGTCCATAGCATCCTTCGTATTATGATACAAAGTATAAGATCAGATACTGAAACCTGGATATGAAAGAAGGAAGGAAGGGCAAAAGGGAGAGGAGGGGAAAAAAAAAATGAATACGGTTTCCAGTTCTAAATAGAAAGAATAATTACTTAGGAAATACATTCTTAATTACTTCTATCTTTCAATTTTTTAAGCGATTTTGCAGTTTAAAACTAGTTTGCAGTATCAGTATCATACCTGTTGATTTTATGTGCTTACATCATCACTCGATAAAAACAAGGTCTAATTATACTTCTGGCAATTGATTTTTCTGACACTTGGGCTGCCTCATTTATTTTATTCTTGTCATGGCTTTTAAGTTTGGTGTCCGGTGTAAAGGTATATTCCTCAGAGCCTATTAACATCTTCTCAGCTATGGAAACCAGCCTGCCTTTACCCAAACCTAATTTCCCTGAGATATTCTCTATTTTAAATTATGCTGTCGTCATCTACCTGCATCAGTTAAGGAGGAGATTCACTTACATAGAAAAGAAAATACAAGGACAGTGTCTAAACAAGATAGAGGGTTATTTTTCTCACACTGTTGGAAACAGCGTGGGAAGGCAGGTTATCAGGACCCAGGATCTTCCCGCTTTCTACTGTCTTGACATCTCTTACTGTTTTCAAAAGTGTGGGGTCCGGCTGCTCGCCACTCAAAGCCAATAAACAGGCCGGGTTGGTGGAAAGGAAAATTTGCTTTTGTCAGATGCTGCCAACTGGAGGGGGTGAGGGTGGGCATCTGTCCAAAGGCCGACTCCCCTCCACTGACAACCAGTGGGACCAGAACTTCTCGGCAGAGGGAGGCTGCTACACACAGCAGCGGCCCTGACCGTCATCTTCAGGTTGGTCACCGGCCATCTGGCCAGTGTCGTCTTGGTTGTTTTAGGTCGTCAGTCTTCAGCTCCCAGGTCAGATTGTTTCCATTTCTTTGAAGCCAGTTCTCAGAATTGTGGCAGCTGATGTCATGGGTATAGTCTGGTCATCATGTAGTTAACTTCTTCCATCTGAGGGGGTTTTCAGTCTCTATAAGACAGCTCACAGGATATGGCTCAGAGTATGATCTATAGCCCTTGAGAAGGAACTAAAGGTCCTTGACTATGCTTAATGTTGTTGTTCAGTCACTTAATCACATCTGACTCTTTGCGACCCTGTGGACTGCAACATGCCAGGCTTCCCTATCCTTCATTGTCTCCCGGAGTTTGCTCAAGCTCGTGTCTCTTGAGTTAGTGATGCCATCCAACCATCTCATCTTCTGTTGTCCCCTTCTTCTCTTGCCCTCAATCTTTCCCAGCATCAGGGTCTTTTCCAGTGAGTTGGTTTTGCATCAGGTGGCCAAAGTATTGGAACTTCAGCTGCAGCAGCTGTCCTTCCAAGGGATATTCAGGGTTGCTTTCCTTTAGTATTGACTGATTTGATCTCCTTGCTGTCCAAGGGGCTCTCTAGAGTCTTCTCTAGCACCATAGTTCAAGTCCAGTAATCATGTACGGATATGAGAGTTGGACCATAAAGGAGAATGAGGGCCAAAGGATTGATGCTTAATGACCACGTTATTATTATTTGGTCTCCTTTGACTGTTTTCCTTTGTTTCTTCAGGTTCTCATTTCTCTGATTAAACTTATTCTTTGACTACAGTTTTCCACAGACAAAAGACAGGCAGAGGACATGGGGGTAATGGGGGGGCACCAAGGGTCCTGCTCTGTTTCATTCATCTCCCCATTCACTGCCATTGCCTTTGTTATAAAGCCTTCATCAGGCTTGAAACAGTTATTTCCTCGATCATCTTACTTTGAGCATCTTACCATTATGTATTACAACAATGAGCTTTAGAAAAACTAAGTCAAACAATGCCACTCTTTAAAAACAAAGAAGACAAACAAACAACTGTAGATGACACCAAAAATCCTTAGTTTAGAACACCAAATTCTTTTCAGTCTAGTCCCCAACTGTTTTATGGATTTCATCTCCTGATAGTCGCTTGCAGTATCTTGTACTCTGCATCTTGAATTTTTCACTCTTCTGTAAGCAAGGTTTGGTTTTTAGTACCTTGGCTGCACTAGATGTTTCAATGTTAAACAATCCCTGCCTTTATCAGTTCTAAATCTGTTGGGAAATAGAAACTGGAGTCAGCAGTGGATTAAAATGTCAACTTTTTATTTTTTGGCAGAGTCGGGAGTTGTTAGAAAAGCTGGATTGAATGTACTCAGGATTCTTATTTCTCTCCCCCACCCCAAGTCTGATGTTGGGACTTTAATAAGGGGGAAGTCAGATCTACGAGGCCTTCCCTGGTGACTCAGACAGTAAAGAATCTGTTTGCAATGCAAGAGACCGGGTTCAATACCTTGGTTGGGAAGATCCCTTTGAGACAGGAATGACTACCCATTACTGGGTAATCTCATGGACAAAAGGGGTCACAAAGAGTTGGACACAACTGACTGACTAACACTTTCACTTTTCAGATCTATGAAGCAAACTGTAACCCCACCTTGTCAATTGGATTTGACTTAGTTGAATAGAACTAAAAACCTTGATATCAGAGTGACTTAAATCATAAAGAAATAGGCATTTCAGAGCTAGTATATAACTCCACAGTGTCATGAAGGACCCATGCTCTTAAATATTTCCTCTCTAATATGCCTAGCACTTGGTTTCCATCCTTGGGCTCACTCCATGGCCCAAGATAGTTGTTGGTGCTACAGGTGTGCATCTATATTCCATCTACATTGTGAGCAGCAGAAAAGAGGGTTGTAAGGAGCCCTTCCAGAAGTTTCATTTACATGTCATTGGCCAGAACTTTTTACATAGTTAAATTAACACTTAACTTCAAGAGAGGCTAGAAAATGTCTTTCCCTGAGCGGCCCCAAAATATGCACCCTCAAAACTGGTAAAAAGATGAAAAGAAGAGTGGATGTTTGAGAGGCAGTTAGTAGTCTGCCACGGCCATAGCTGCAGTCTTGGCCTCCCGCCACCTTTGAGCTCAGTGAGCCTCAGGAGTGGAACTCAGGACGGCTTACCTCATGATGCTACAGCAGTGGGAGGGAATGAGTCCGAGGAGAGCCGGAAAGGGCCCACGGTTACATCCCCAGGGCTCTTTTCCAGAGCCGGGCCAGCTGGGTAAATCGATGCTCATCCCCTGGGGAGGAATAAGTACAGATGGTTAGAGGGACCAGAAGATCCCTAGGCTCCTGCTCAAGCCTTGAGAGTGAAGCAGGCACCCACTGGCGGAACATAAGGCTGGGCAGCGAGGTCTGCCATGCGGGTGCCCCTTCAGTCCTCCTGCTCAGCTTCTCCTGCTCAGCTTCCCCTGTGCTTCCACTGGTGAATGCCTGCTTAGCCTCTTAAGTCCCAGCTGTATGTCACCGTTCCACTGGCCCCCTTCATGACCTGCTTTCTGATCCCCAGACAGATCTCTATTCTTTTCTATCAGTGTGTTCTGATGAAAAGGGTAACACTTCTTACATGCTAATAGAACTCTCACTTTCTATCTCTGCCTGTTTCTCTCCCTCTTTCTCCCAAAGCTATACTAAATTGTGCATTTTTTTTGAAGACAAGAACCTGGTTTTATTATCTTTGCATTTCAGCTCCTCCTGTAGTACCTGACAAGCCTTAGAGGTGCTGGGGCATGCATGCTGGCTAAGTCATTCCAGTCATGTCCACCTCTTTGCAACCCCATGGACTGTAGCCCGCCAAGCTCCTCTGTCCATGGGATTCTCTAGGCAAGAATACTGGAGTGGGTTGCCATGTCCTCCTCCAAGGGATCTTCCTGACCCAGGGATCAAACTCTTATGTCTCCTGCATTAGCAGGCGAGTTCTTTACCCCTAGCACTACCTGGGAAGCCCCTGGAACATTTACTAAATCAGAAATGCTGATTTCCTTCTTTCCCTGTTTTATAATGAGACTGAGATCTTGACAAATTGAGTTGCCTAGTAAATAATAAAAGTAATGGACATTAAATGAGGTTTCATTAAAACCTCATTGTGTTCCAGGCATGTCCATGAGTGTTTATGTGTATTATTCTCTTTAATTTTCATATCAACCTGGTGAAGCATGTGTCACTATCCATGTTTTACACGGAGGCAAATTGGACAAGACTGCAGAGCAAGCAGGTGGCAAAGCTGGGATTTGAACCTTGGTTTTTCTTACTTCATTCTTTGTGTTAGCATAGCATGGACCAGACCAGGTCTTCTAAGTTTATACCCAAGCCCCAAATATTTGAATTGTATATCCCCTTTCCATGCCCTGCTTCGTTGTAACATGATAATCCTTTAATAGTGTAAGAAACGCCTCGGGAAGAAAAGCCACCTCTAGGGACCGTTGA
Source organism: Madoqua kirkii (assembly GCA_006408675.1). Classification (NCBI taxonomy): domain Eukaryota; kingdom Metazoa; phylum Chordata; class Mammalia; order Artiodactyla; family Bovidae; genus Madoqua; species Madoqua kirkii. The sequence continues at coordinate 22,020 of SJYC01018510.1, forward strand.
CAAAAGCCTTTATTGGGCGGTCGCTCTCGGGCAGAACTCCCAGGAATGAGCGAGCAAGGGAACAAAGGGAGTCTGCGAGGAATGGATGTGAGGGTGGGGGGTTTTATGGTCGGGCCGGCGTTCAAGTCGGGTCCTCCCACATAAGGCAGGAAGTGCGGGCTGTAGTGGTGATTGGCACTTGATTGAGCCAGGCCATGGGGTTGGTTCCCGGAAGTTTGGTCCGCTTCCGGTTCCTGTTTGAGCAGTGGCCAGCCGCAGGGACCTTTCACGACACTTTCCTGGGGCTTTTCATCACTACATCCCTGAACATGCCCGACCTCTCAAATAGTACTTCTTAAAACAAGTCTTCCTTGCTATAGACAGACATGCCTTTTTGTGGGGAGGGGCATTTTCCTAGTAATGATGCTTCATATCTGCTCAAGCCCATCCTTACAGTCTTGCTCAAGTCACCAGGAACTACTTACATCAATCGGAAGGAAAATCAGAAAGTTAATCTGCTAGTTTGAAACAGGTTGGAATTTCCCTCGGGAACTGAATGGTGTTGCAGGTTAATGCCTGTCAGAGAAGGGTGCCCCTGGGAGGACGCCACATTTAGCATTTCGCTCTTAGCGAATGTAAAGCCTTTAGGGGAAGTGAGGTGTGGACTTACTTCCCCTAACTCTTTTTAAGAGATGTCACGTATTTGGGCGTTAGTTTATTTGCTCCAGAAGATGGATAGCCTACAGAGGGAGCCAGGTGAAATGTAGTGTTGCCTTGTCACTCCTCTTTAAGAAGACTCAAGGTTCCCATAATTCAATACTTTGGACAGAAAACTGAACATTCTTCATGCAAAACTGCTCCCCAGATGTCTAGCCACACTTGCAGTTACCAAGAGAGAAAATGAGATATGGAGCTGTAAATATTGCCTCTGCGCTGAAGACTTCTGATGCTTGGTGTCCTAAAACAGGAGAGGCGTCGGGTATTTCTGTGATGCGGCTGTAGGCTTTCCCCTGTATGGTGGGGGTTAAATCCTCTTGATCAGAAAGCATTATCCTTGGACGTCCCGCTTTCTCTGGGCTCTAACTAATAGTAAGGATAGCATTATAGTACTAAACAAGTAGAGGGAAAGTGAAGGGGAAAGATGAAGCAAAGGAATGGCATGGAGATAGACATCTTATGTTGTTGGGTCATTTAAATGAATGTGAAATTGTGGCTCTAGGCCTGTTTGCTAGATGATGTGTTTTAACCACAGTAAGAAATAAGTATTATATTGCAACCCAGGACACACATGTGGGCTTCCCAGGTGGCCCAGTGGTAAAGAATCCACCTGCCAGTGCAGGAAATACAGGAGACGTGAGTTCAATCCCTGGGTCAGGAAGATCCCCTGGAGGAGGAAACGGCAACTCACTCCAGTATTCTTTTCTGGAAAATCCCATGGACAGAGGAGCCTGGCAGGCTACAGTCCATGGGGTCACAGAGAGTTAGACTTGGCTTGGCGACTGAGCACAGAGCACGCACACACACACACACACACACACACACACACGTAAGCAAACACACATGTAATGAGTCACAACCTGATGTCACGTGTGGTGGTTACAGCACTAACGGTAGACTCAGACCTGCCAGTCAGCCCCTGCTCTCCCATTTGAAGCCCCCTGAAAATTTTTGAAACACTGCAGACCCTGCTGCTGCTAAGTCGCTTCAGTTGTGTCTGACTCTGTGCGACCCCATAGACGGCAGCCCACCAGGCTCCCCCGTCCCTGGAATTCTCCAGGCAAGAACACTGGAGTGGGTTGCCATCTCCTTCTCCAATGCATAAAAGTGAAAAGTGAAAGTGAAGTCGCTCAGTCGTGTCCGACCCTCAGCGACCCCATGGACTGCAGCTTTCCAGGATCCTCCGTCCATGGGATTTTCCAGGCAAGAGCACTGGAGTGGGGTGCCATTGCCTTCTCTGGCTGCAGACCCTACCTCACACTTAAAGGTTGTCATCCTAAGTTTTCCCTCCCCGAATTATGATACTGAACAAAAAAAACCCGTCATTTCTAGTCTGTAGTAAATATGCTTTAAATATATTCTTGTCAAAATATGAAGCCACAGATTTAGCTCAAATTTGTGGAAAATTGTCTATTATGTAACCTGATTGTCAAAGCCATTCCTCACTTTCTCATCAAGCTAATCAGACTTAACTCCCTGTCAGAAAGGAAGTCAGACTTTGTTTTGCAGGCCAAATAAACATCAGAATGTGCATACCTCCTTACCCTGACAACTGTCCTTCTGAATTCTAATTCTGAGATTCAGAGAGATGGATGAAAGGGGTTAAAAGCTTTGCACTGAGTTGGTGCCTGGTTGAAATAAGGCTCCGCTCCAAGACCTTCCCTCAGGACTGAGCCTTTCCCTAATTATCTATGGCTGATGGCTGGGAGCTTTTATATCCCAGGGTCAGGCTCGTCCAAAGATTTGATATGGATGAGAAATATGCCTCTCATTTGTATAAGGGCAGGAAAACAACTGTGAATTGGGAAGTGAGAAGGGAGCCTTGACTGATCTTAGACATCCCCCCTCTATCCCTGGAGCTTTCTCAGTGAGGTCGTTTTAGGAAGACCTGCCTATGGAATTAGGACTGGAACCCCCGGGAAGATTTGCAAGTACCAACTAGGCCCTCAAATGAAAATAATAACAGTACCTGCCTTCAAAGATAATTAAGCAGAATCAATAAGGTGATACAAATACAGGACTTTGAATCATTTTGTTTGTTTATTTTTGGCTGTGCTGGGTTTTCATTGCTGTGCAGGCTCTTCTCTAGTTGTGGCAAAATAGCGGCTACACTCCAGCCGCGGGGCACAGGCTTCTCATTGTGGTGGCTTCTCTTGTTGCAGAGCACGGGCTCTAGGGCAAAGCGCAATAGCTATGGCGCACGAGATCAGTGGCGCCATGGCATGTGGGAGCTTCCCAGATTAGAGACCGAACCCACGTCTCCTGCATTGGCAGGCAGATTCTTTACCACTGAGCCACCAGGGAAGCCCCAAGTAAAGGACTTGATGAAGCTCTGGGTGCATAGTCAACGCCTGCTCTGGGTTTAGTATCATTGCTGTTGCTGTAGTTAATCGACCCCTCTACTAACAGTGCAGATGAAGTAATCCTCAGGCCTGTGCCTAACATCTGTGGGCCCCAGCCAGTTTTTCTGTGCTCGGTCCACACCCTGCAACCAGCACCCCTTGGCGGCTCCTTGGACCTAGACCCCCACCTCTGGTGGCAGATTCCACTCCCAGAAAGACAGACTTGGGTAAGAAGCCCCCTTGCACCCTGCAGGTGGACACAGGGTATCTGGGCAGGCGAATCAGGGTTCTGACCTCCTGGAGCTTGCTCTAGAAAGGGCTGGATACAGGTTTTGATACCCCCCTCCTAGCAGATTTCTCAGCTGGACAGGAGAGGGCAGGAGCCCTGTATATAATCAATTGGGATTAGACATGAGTGTGTCTTTAATGTAAGGATTAAGTGTTGCCTTGATGCCCTTAATCCCAAATTCAGTCCAAGTCAGACCCCTTGAGTAAACAAATGGAAACTGCGGAAAAGACAAGTTACGATAATGATGCCTCGTTTCTGTTGCAGGCCCTGGCTTTCCGGCCTCAGGCCACACCTTCAGCACCTATGACTGGAGAAGCCCCAGACCCAGAGGCAGTCTGTCCCCAGTCACTAAGCCTCGAAGCCAGACTTACCCAGATGTGGGACTAAGCAACGAAGAGTGGGACCGGTCCACCGTCAGTGGGTAAGGTTTTCACCAAGTGATGCCCTGTCCCAACTGCTTCTGGGTCATTTGGGCCAGATGTGAACTTCTGTACCTCCTGTGGCGCCTCCTGCTCACGTTGGAAGGGTTCATGAAGCCACTGTCACCGTCCATGCTGGCTCCATGGCTGATTCAAAGACTGGAGCCTGCCCAGCAGGAATCTGGGCTCTGCTACACACGTTTCCCCAAATGAGAGCAACAGGGGAAAATCTGCTTCTAGAAGCCACGTCCTCACTCTGTGACTGGTTCCCTCTCCTTTCATTTAGAAGGTGGTTTCACACTGTGTGTGTGTGTGTGTGTGTGTTACTCGCTCAGTTGTATCCGACTCTTCGCGACCCCATGGACTGTAGCCTGCCAGGGTCTTTTGTCCATGGGATTCTCCAGGCAAGAGTACTAGAGCGGTTGCCATTTCCTTCTCCAGGGCATCTTCCCCGCTGAGGGATTGAACTCGGATCTCACGCATTGCAGGTGGATTCTTTACCATCTGAGCCACCACAGAAGCCCAGCTTCACATAAAGTTACATGAAAAAATAAATTTTTTTAACTGAGGATTCGATATATTTTTTTGCAAACTGAAGACTTAAATACTTTATTAGGAGGACAATACTTTTGCATTAAAATATCTTTTTTAAAAAAATATAAATTTATTTATTTTAATTGGAGGTCAATTACTTTACAATATTGTATTGGTTTTGACATACATCAACATGAATCCGGCACAGGTATACACGTGTTCCCCATCCTGAACGCCCCTCCCTCCTCCCTCCCTGATATTTTAACTGAGAGTCTATTTTAGCAGTGTGCTCCTTACCAAAATATTTTAAGGAAACTCATAAATCTGATAGCATGTAACTGATCTATACTGATGTTTATAATAAATAGGGAATGCATGTTTTTCTCTCTCAAGGAAAAGTTTGATTTCTCGTTCCCTTCAGATAGAGTTGGAGAAGGAAATGGCAACCCACTCCAGTATTCTTGCTGAAAGATATCCCCACCGGTGCCATGCTGACGCAGCTCACTCAGCAATATCTATGAATTCAGTTAGTAAGACCATAGTCCTTCCAGTCTTTGAGACATTTTGAATTTCCTACAGTGTCTTTCTGTTAGAACTGGCCTGACTTGGAGGCCACAACTGAAAGAAAGCCAGATCCAGAATGAATCTCTATTTTGTGTGTGAGATGAAGGGGAGGCAGATTCTGGATCCAAATATATATATATATATACATATAGGCCTCCCAGGTGGTGCTAATGGTAAAGAACCCACCTGCCAATGCAGGAGATATAAGAGACAAGGGTTCAATCCCTGGGTCTGGAAGATCCCCTGGAGGAGGGCATGGCCACGCACTCTGGTATTCATGCCTAGAAAATCCCATGGACAGAGGAGCCTGGCAGTCTACAGCCCCTGGGGTCGCAAAGAATTGGACACAACTGAAGCAGTTTAGCACAGCATGACACACATGTGCACACACACACACGTATGTATATGGGCTTCCCAATGGTGCAGTGGTAAAGAATCTGCCTGCAGGAGATTCAGGTTCAATTCTTGTGGTTGGGAAGATCCCCTAGAAAAGAAAATGGCAACCCACTCCAGGATTCTTGCCTGGAGAATCCCATGGACAGAGGAGCCTGGCGGACCACAGTTCATAGTATTGCAAAGAGTTGGATATGCCTGAGTGACTGAACACACACACACACACGTATATAAATGGATACACATATATCTGGCAAGTTCTTAACCAAGACTGTGCTTTTGGGCCGCAGTTTCACCGGGGCTCCCGACAGTACCGAGGCCGAGCAAGAGGAGAACTTCTGGTCCCAAGCGCTGGAGGATCTGGAAACCTGTGGACAGTCCGGGATTCTGAGAGAACTCGAGGTAGCCTCGGTCCTGCCACTTACTCTCATTGTTTCTACATTCATTTTTTTTTGGTCCTTTTGAGTTGGCATTGGTCACACCAGTTCATTTAAAAGCTTTAACCCCTTTCCACAGGAGAAAGCTGACAGGCGTGTGTCTTTGAGAAACATGAATCTCTTGGTAGCTACCCTTTCTGTTTATATTTTTGCTTGTGAAGCTGCCTTCCCTGCCCCCCTGCCTTTCGGACAGTGATTTGATTTTATCCAATGCAGTTAAAAGTATTTCTTTCCCCATTTCTGCCCCCACCCTGAGCTTACTGACCTGTGGCTTCTCTGCCATTGCTCCTTGCTAACCCTGACTGTCTCTGTTTGCCACCGGATCGCTCAGGCGAGCTCAGTCTCAGCAGTGGCGTCTCTCATTCTCTGATTTGCTTTAGAAAGGTTTCTTTGGCATGTTTTCATTTGTACCTGGTAGAGACGTTAATTTGATCATGAAGAGGAACATAAGAGGAAATTTCATTTTACTTCATTTTGCCCCTAAAGTAGATGACAATGCGGCTGGTAAAAAAAAGGCCAGTCTGTTTGATCAGCAGCCAAAATATTATAGAATACATTGCTGTTAATTGCAAATCCTGCTTCTGTGCTAACTTAGTGTGAATTAAAGGCCTTGCAGAGAGATGGAGTATAATAGCAGAACTCCTGGTGAGTTCTTTAATCAAAGCCGTAAATTTGCTGACAGTATTCACACTTTGGTCTGGGAAGTCCTGGACTGTTTCCTTTTATGTTCTTTTAAATTTTCTGAGCTGTAAAAAAAGAAAGTGGCAAAAGTCTCATTTTTATTTTGATGTCGTATGAGGTCCCCAAGTCACCATAAGGAATGTGAATGGCCTAACTGGGTGGAACTCTTGCAGTTCTAAAATGATGACTCATCTTTATATTATTTTGCTTCTCAGTTGCATGTGTGGATATTTTATGTGACTCCAATGTTTGTGAATCTGCAAAGAGAATTATAAAGAAAAATATTAGTTTGAATTTAAAAACATCATGGTATTACCTGGCATGAATTTCAACTTCAGAGCACAGTTAAAGGACCTGGAGATGGATAATGCTACAAAATGTAAATAAATTAAGATGTTAGCAATTGATTCATTTTCATGCAACTTTCAAAAAATATAGAATGCTTAAGTATCAGGTAGCTTATTTAAACTTTTACCACTTCCTGTATGGAGAATGATCAGCATTGTACCACATTGAATAAAGATCTCAGTTCACATTTTTTTCAACATAGTACTGCTTTTAAAAGCATGTTTTGGCTCATATGCCTTTTGCATTTTGCATTTTGAAATCTCATTTGAAGAACCCATTTCTCTTCTCATAGCCTCTTCTACATTAGGTATTAACAAAGTGAAGATGATGTAAAAAGTAATACAGTCAGGTTATGTTTTCATCCAGAAATTGAGTTACCTGATGAAAACAACATCCATCAGTATAGAGTTTATGTTGCAAGAGCCAATAGATTTTTTCTAACATTACTTCAGGCAGATGTGGCCCTTGAAATTATATATACAGGAAAAAAAATGGGTTGAATAGTCAAAGAGAAATAACATTTTCAACTAGAAAGAATGATTGACAATCCATAAATCAGAGTCATATTCACACTTTTAGCACAAGGAATATTCACTTATTAGTTTGAATGAACTCTGATCCCTTGATTTCAAGTTAGTTTTGTGTTTGTGTTTTAATTTTAATATTCCTCAGGGATGTCATTAATTCAGTTGATATTCACTTTAAACAAAGCAATCAATTCATCCTTTGAAATTTTTATCTGAAGACCTTTTGATACTATGTCATTGCTTCCATCAGAAACATTTCTAGATGAGATTATAACTTATGTTGCGGCTAAGGCTTATCAAAGTAGAACAGTTGTCTCCTGCTGTAGTGATTATTTGATTTCCAATGTGCTTCCTGCCAGTCTAATGAAAAATGATTACAAAAAATAAACGTTAACAAAGCAAATAACTAGTCTAAATAGGTAAAACCAATAGGTGGATGCTCACCACAGCAAGAAAATGATCGTTGAATGCTTTCAGTAACAGCAGATTAAACAAGGAATGATATATGTGAGTTAAGTACCATAAAATAAAAACATGTCCTATGTTACCAACAAGCTAGTAACAAAAAAGTTTCAATTAAAGGAAATTTATCTGAAATAAACCATAATATGGATAATTTACACTGGATAAATGCTAAGCTTTTTTTATTTACTAATAAAAGCCAATTTTAAATGTTTCAACTTCATACTTGACTGAGAATCAATATAGCCTAGTAGGCAAGAATAAAGGTTTTGGAGACATTGGTAGGGTTGCAATCCCAGACTCTTGGGCAAGTCGCTTCATTGATCCAGGCATCCCCTTCCTAAGTGAAATGAGGAGGTGTAAGAAGTATAATACTTTATCATATAGAGTTATTGTAAGTATTTAATGGTATTCTCCATACACACACATATATAGTATTTAGCACATATTAACACTCTAACTTCTTTTTTTCAAAATTATCAGTAAGATAACATGTAGTCTAGATATTGGTAAGTTCACATTTTGCTTCTTTTCTACATATCTGTGTGCCAATACTTGGCTGCCATTTAGAAATCTTGTTAGTGGCATGTATATCACCGAACACCAGGTGAAGCTTGGAATTATAACATCCTAGTGAGGTAACATGGAGAAGGCAATGGCACCCCACTCCAGTACTCTTACCTGGAAAATCCCATGGATGGAGGAGCCTGGTGGGCTGCAGTCCATGGGGTCGCTGAGTCGGACACGACTAAGCAACTTTACTTTCACTTTTCACTTTCATGCATTGGAGAAGGAATTGGCAACCCACTTCATTTAGAAATCTTGTTAGTGGCATGTATATCACCGAACACCAGGTGAAGCTTGGAATTATAACATCCTAGTGAGGTAACATGGAGAAGGCAATGGCACCCCACTCCAGTACTCTTACCTGGAAAATCCCATGGATGGAGGAGCCTGGTGGGCTGCAGTCCATGGGGTCGCTGAGTCGGACACGACTAAGCAACTTCACTTTCACTTTTCACTTTCATGCATTGGAGAAGGAATTGGCAACCCACTCCAGTGTCCTTGCCTGGAGAATCCCAGGGACGGGGGAGCCTGATGGGCTGCCGTCTGTGGGGTCGCACAGAGTCGGACATGACTGAAGCGACTTAGCAGCAGCAGTGAGGTAACAAATAAAAACTCTACTCACTTTGCAGTGTTCCCTCCTGATCAGTAATTTTAGATGGTGCACTTGGCTCATTTACTACCTATGGGACCTCAGGGAGGTCAGTCTCTCTGTGCTTTAGACTCCTCTCCTGTAAATTAGGAGGAATTACAGCACTTAACTCATGAAGTTGGTTAAATGTATCATACATTCAAAGGACTCACATTACACTTCTGTTACCTTTAGCATCAGTATCAATATAAACCACTAGATCGTGTTGTAGCCAGTCATATGGCATGTGGAATTTATTTTGGGGCAGATTCACTGATGCTGGTATACCATTCTATAACCGTTATATGGAAGAATACAGAGCTGGCTAGGGGCATATTTGCAGAATTTTAGCATCCTCCAACCATGAGAAATCAACATTCCCAACATGATATTGTTTGCAAATGCTTTTTTTTTTTCATTCCACTGCTGAGACTCAGTCATTTTTGAGAGCTAATCTTGCCATTTGTTGTGTATTATACAGGGACAATATATTTAAACACTTCTCAATTCGCTGGTAAAATTCAAGTCCCATTGCCTTTGGGCAAAGGGTTGATTCCAGTAGCACGTTATATGATTATTCCTTAACCTCTTTGATGATCTTACACATGGGTCATTTCTAAGAAACAATGACCTACACCAAGTGATGTGAGACCTAACTCATCTGCTGACTTCCTGGGCTGGCCACGTGGCCAAAGGGAAGACAGTACACCAAAGCTAGGCAGGCAGCATTGAGTAGGAGCCCTCGCTTTTGTACAGTAGCCTCATTTCAGCCTGTTGTTACCTGCAGGTGGGGCTGGAGGTACCATTGCCAATAGGGGGTGCCTGTTCTCCAATAAGAAGTTCTTAGTTCATTTCTGTAAGATATATTGAAGATTGCCTGATAAATCCCATCTTTAGAGCCCACTCAGTGGAAAGTTTTTGCTTAAAAATGTAGTTTGCAGTAAGCAGATGTTAGAACTCTTCAGTGTGCCTCCAAACTGCCAGGGGTGGTATTTGCTTAAATAAACTCAATGGCTTAAGCACTTAAATTGGGTTTGTTACGTGCATTGTAAATGTCACTTGCAAAGCATTTTCCCAGACTTTCCCGGTGCAGTCAGAACCTCCGTTCTCCAGCCTTTGGCTATGCCCTGAAGAGACTGTATTTTGACTGAGCAGAAGGAGAAATGTGCTTCCTGTTGAGCAGCCAAACTTCCTCTTGCTCGATGGCTTAATTGTTTCTGAAAATTGTCACTGCCGCAGGCAACGATCATGTCGGGGAGCACGATGAGTTTGAATCACGAGGCCCCTTCATCTCGCAGTCAGCTGGGGCGACAGGCCAGCTTCCAGGAACGGAGCAGCTCCCGGCCACACTATAGCCAGACCACTCGCAGCAACACTCTGCCCTCAGATGTGGGCAGGAAATCTGTCACCCTGAGAAAAATGAAGCAGGAAATGAAGGAGATCATGTCCCCAACTCCTGTGGAGCTGCACAAGGTCAGGAAATTCTCTTCTCTTCCCTTGGGGGTTATGTTTCATAGCCATTCTGCTCAGCACGAGTGCCCTGATTTGAGTATGATCATGACACTCTACTGTGGGCTCAGCCGAGGAAAGAGGCCAGAGCTTAAGGGCAGATCATCCGAGACCGATGGTTCTCAAAACATGATCTTTAAGAGGTGATCTCATAAAACAGGAACATTGGCTTTCAAGTAGTGAATTGATCACAAATGTATTTATGGCCAAAATCTTCCTGCAGAAGCTCTGTTATTTCAACTTGATTGGAAGGGGAAAAGATTTTCTAAATGCTCTACACTCCTAGCTACACTGAAAAGGGGTTTCCGAGGTGATGTTGGAAGGATTAATCATCAATTACAGACTTCTCAGTAGATGGTTATGTTATATAAACTTCTCTTTGAGACGTAATTTAGAAGTCCTTAGTCAGGGTAAGATAAGGCCTGGTTATGTTTCATCTCTGCTAAGGCAGTTGCCCCACTTTGCTTCATGGATGAAAACTCACAGTTGCAAACATAACTGAATTCAAGTTGCTGGCAGAGTTTAAACAAGGCAGGTGTAGGTGACAGTATCTATGGAGCCCAGGGCCAACAAAATCAATGGAAGGGAGGTTTCTCTGGTTTTCTTTTGTAGAATTCGCTTTTTGTTGTAGTTAATACATAAGGAGATATAGTTAGTAACAGTCTCACTCCATTCTTCTTACAGAGAAGATCTGTAGTTAATAATCTGTTAACTGGAGATAAGTTATTTGTCTTACCCAGAAGAGCAAATAAATGTCAGGTTAAATAACAGGCCAACCACTCCCCTTTTCCTCTAAAGACTTTAGTCTCCCTCAGTTCAGTTCAGTTCAGTCGCTCAGTCATGTCCAATTCTTTGCGATCCCATTAATTGCAGCACGCCAGGCCTCCCTCTCCATCACCAACTCATCTCCCTACCCACCTATTGAAAGTAGCTATTTTGCTGCTGACAGAGGATATGGTGAAAGAAAGAATTGTGTGGGAGGTTGGCTTCTGAATTCATGTTCCATTCCTGGGTTCATTCTTTCATTACTCATTGATTCATTCATTCAGTACATAGATTGTGCATTTATTTACTTACGAAATGTATTGAAAATCTCCAAGGAGCACCTTGTCTAATGGGAAGACAGTCCAGGAAACAGTGGGAAGATAGTGGGACTAGTGCGATGACAGACACAAGACTAGATGTCTTTGGAGAAGGGGGTGGGGGAGCACCCTAACCCACTGAGGGCTTCCCTGGTAGCTCAGACAGTAAAGGATCTGCCTGCAGTGCAAGAGACCCAGATTCGATCCTGGGTTGGGAAGATCCCCTGGAGAAGGAAATGGCAGCCCACTGCAGTGTTCTTGCCTGGAGAATTCCACAGACAGGGGAACAGTACGGGTTACAGTCCTTGGGGCCGCAGAGTTGGACACAACTGAGTGATTGACATTAACCCACTACAGAGGAATGAGAAATGCTTCCTAGATCTAGCTGTTGACTCTGCAGGAAGGTGGAGGATGGGAAAGTATTCCAAAGCACAGAAAGAAACATATACAGAAGGATGTTGAAGATTGCAGTGTACTGAGAGAGTGCAAATATGCCCGCATGACTAGAGCCTTGTGCATTAAGAGGCATTACAGACTTTACAGAAAAGTCAAGACATTTCTGATATTTTAGGGTGGGGACCCAGCTTTAGCCTGCGGCCACAAGTTCGTTCATCCAGTTACCCTGAATTGATGTGTCTGTCTGGTAAACATCAGGCTTCACCACCTGTCACATATCCTAATTGGCTAATTGACAAACACCATTAGGAGGCTGTAAGGACTCCCTTGGTGATTAAATTGCAGACGCTGCACAGTCAGTGCTCATTCTGCTGTGCCATGAGGAGGGCTGGCCCCTCCTGATTCCCTCAGTTATGTAGGAACACTGCCTTCCATCTTCTCTAAAAGTCTGCTGCCCAGGAAAACAAGTGTTCTGGGTGACTCACCTTCCTTCAGCACCAAAGGGAAAGGGTAACAATGAGTGCCTACTGTGTGCTGTATTTTTTCTATTTTTAGCCCCTCACAATAGCATGTCTTAGCATTTATTTTCCCCATCTACAGGATAGGGAAGGGCTTCCTAGGTGGCTCAGTGGTAAAGAACCCTCCTGCCAATGAAGAAGATTCAATCCCTGGGTCAGGAAGATCCCCTGGAGGAAGAAATGACAACCCACTCCAGAATTCTTGCCTGGAGAATCCCCATGGATAAAGGGCCCTGGCAGGCTACAGTCCATGGGGCTGCAAAGAGTCAGACATGACTGAGTGATTAAACAACAGGATAGAGAAATAGCAAGTGCAGAAGAGAGCTGTTTTTCCTTCTGGAGTGAAGCAGTCTCTTCAAAGGAAAATTCCTTGGTAGCCCAGCAATGCAAAAGGCTTGTCTCCCCATCCCTCCTGCACTGAAAGCAGTCAGCAAAGATCATGACAGTAAATTGGCTATGCAAGTTGTTATAGCTGACGTTTTTAAAAAAATGTGCTGAAAATAGAGCTCTCTTTTTAAAGGCACCATGCACTTAGCACAGTGAGTGGCAGTGGATGGACCGGTTGGAACATCTGTGTGGCAGTGAGTGAACTGAGAGACCACAGATCACAGACTATGCTAGACCCACCTGACCCCGCGAATGGCTTGCTGCTTTTTTCCTTCACTTTAGTCATTTTCCCTCTATGGTGGCACCAAGTGCATTTCCCATGTGGCTTCACTCTTCTTCCAAATTGGTGCCAAACAAAATAAGGTGCTCAAAATAAGGTAGATGATGTCCTGGGCATCATAAGACACCCAAAATGAGCTTGTGAAGTGAAGGGAGCCTGCAGCCTGACGGTATGGAATTGTGGGAGTGGTGGATGCTCACATCTCAGGTACCTTTGTGTGTGTGTGTGTGTGTGTGTGTGTGTGAATTCAGTTACCCTGATAGTCCATTCACGTTTGCTGCTAAACCCACACTCCAGTTTCAAAACACTTAAAAGGAGAAATGGTGATTAGAAGAGTCACTTTACTCAGAGCAGAGACTGGTAATTGTATTTGTGTCTTGATTGTGGGCACCCTTTGAATGAAGATTACCTGACACCATGAAAAAGCAGGTGCCTTGTTGATTGAATTGAAATATCTTCCCAGTGGGGTGCTTGGATTGTAGCCTGCCAGGCTCCTCTGTCCGTGGGATTTCCCCAGGCAAGAATACTGGAGTCCATTGCCATTTCCTTCTCCAGGGGAATCTTTCCAACCCAGGAAATGAACCTGCATCTCCTACATTGACAGGCAGAGTCTTTACCTCTGAGCCACCAGGGAAGCCCAAGGTGCTATTAGCCTGGACTAAACCTTCATAGAAGTAGGAAAAGGTACTCTTTGGGGGTGTGTGTGAAGTTGGGGCCAGAGAAAGAGAAAAACATCCCTTCCTCAAGCTGAAAATAACCCGAAGTCAGACTGCGTGCATGGCCTGCCGAGTGGAATGAAGGCTGATTCTCATTGAGCCCCTTGGGTGGACTTTTCTCCACTGACCTAGTGGAGAAATTTCTAAGGGGCTGCAGAGACCAGAGTAAAGAGGTGGGTAGGGTCAATAGTACCCCATTCTGAAAACACGTGGTGTTATTTTCCAGTTGCCATCTTTCTCGGGGCTGTGTGCCACTTGGTGAAAGCTGTCTCCGTGAGAACAAGTTGTGGATCTGTCTGTGTCCGAGCAGTACCTTCAGACTCTTACTGTCACTAGAAGCTGCATCAAGAGATAGGAATGAATGGGCCAGTATCCATCCCCATTCCTGGGGGGAACAAGCAAAGCATAAGAGCCACACCATCTCCTGAGCATGGGTTACTAGCATCATCCTCATACAAAAAGAATAAAGTGTGGGCTTAATCTTCCGATTTCTTGAGTTTCAACTATTATCTCCCCCTCATTTTCCACCCAGTCCTCCTTGCCAATCCCTTTTCTTCCTTCAGACCTTCCGAAAATGCTGAGCTCAGGTGAGAGGCTACATTTTTTTTTAATTTCACAGCATCTACTGCATCCAAGGGTCTGCCGTATCCTAACAAGTCTTCTGTCCTTCATTCCTGAACCCCAAAGACTAGTTATCCTTCCTGACACTTGAGAATAAACATAGGACACAGCCTCACTTCCCCTTTTGGCCCTGTGGTTGGAGGAGGACATTGGAGCTGGAGTGATGATTTGGTACTTAGATTGCAGGGAAGGGACAGTGAGGGCATCACAGGGAAGTGATGCTGGTGTCTCTCAGACTTTTTTGGCTGAGACGTTATCCAAAATACATCTTACCTCACAACTCAGTACACACATACACTCACACTTACATACTGGGTTGGCCAAAAAGTTCATTTGGGTTTTTCTGTAAGATCGTATGTAAAAATTCAACAAACTTTTTGGCCACCCTAATAGGTATTTAATAAATGAATCCAAAATTGACTGCAGAGTAAATACTAATATTTTCTTTCTTTTTTGTTTTGTTTCTTTTCAAATGCTGTCATATTAAGCTGATTTCAAGACTTATTAATGGGTAGCAACTACAAGTTTAGAGACTCTAGCCTTAGAGAATGGTTTGGCATGTGAACCTCTGATGACATTTACCATCATCACATGGGGTGCCTGTTAAAATGTGGATTCCTAAGCCCAACCCAAACTTACCTGGTCAGCGTTTTCTGGGAGTTGAGGCAAAAAATCAAAATTTAGCAACCTCTTAGTGAATTCTTTTGTGTGTAAAGATTGGGAATCACTCCCGTAGGTTTTGCTAGCAGGAGGTGGTAATTTTGTGTCAGGGAGATCGAAGGCAACAGCTGAGTGGCCGAGCAAAGAGGAAATGAGTTTGCATTGTTAACCCTGGAGCTTCTAAATTTTATCTTTAAAATTAATTCTGCCTTGTATCACCATTTTAGCTTATCATAGATTTTTTTTTCTCTTTGCAGATAAGGAGCTTGTGATCTTAGCTGCAGTTCATTGATAACCCCTCTTTTCCTTCTGAAGCTTAAATATTCTTTAGTGTCTGCTTAATATATTTCTGAGATAAATTCTAGCTTCACTTCTCTTTGCATATTTTAAGGCAAAAAAATCTTTTTTCTGTAGATTCACATTCAGAGCATTTGGACTTAAATCATTTTCTTTTGTCCTGTCATTTGTGTTTTTCAGTAAGATTGTATTCCTTTATTGTATGCAACTGTTTTGTTTTTTACAGAAAGTTTTTTAAAATTATTTTCCAGAATCTATTTATAGCTGCAGATGGCTCGACTCTTGAACATTTGAGTCACTCACAAGGAACTCCTTTATTCTTATAGCTGCATTTACTACCATCAGATTTTCTCTCAGCCAAGTTCACTTTGCAATTTCAATATACTGGAGTGTTTTGAGAGTGTACTTTTGTTCTTCTTTATATGATGAAGTTGTTTTACTTCTTGGAGGTAGTGTCATTTTGGGTGTTTACTTCCCACGTCTTTTTCAATATTCTCCTCAAGTCAGGAACAGGCTGAACCCTAGGAGGAAATATGAAATGGAAATACATATCTTATTTTGAATGTGACTCTTCACCAAATATTTGCAGTTGGTACTCAAGATTAAGTGAACTGTCAGGCCAAGGTTTGGCCACAACCTGCCAGTCATGAGTCACGTCACTTTTCTGAACCTCAGTTTGCTCACTTACCAAGAAAGGGGCTGGATCACTCCTCATCACAAGAGAGTTCACAAACAGCATCTCCCAGGTGAAGTCACCTTCCGTCTTACCTCAGCTCTGCAGTGACAGAAACCCACGAAGTGAGAGCTCCTCAGAATCCTAGCCTTAAAGATGATTCAGGCAACCGTCTTAGAGCCTCCACAGATGGAGCTGTACACTGGAATAACACTCTCTTTACAAAGAGAAATGGACGTGTATTAGGTCAGTGTGACAAGCATGTTCTCTCCCTGTAAAATCAGGGGCAGCTAACAATCAATGTAGAATTGTAGTAATAAGGGTTGGAATTTAGGTTGTACATTTTATGTGAGCAATGACATCCAGCCCTGATGGCCCTTAAAAGGGATTGTTTCCATCAGGTTCCCTTGTCTGTAATTCTAAGACGCACTTCTCAAAAATGTAAAAAACAAAATTATATACAAATGATTGGCTCGTGTGGGGGGAAAAAAGTTTTTTAGCTCATTAATGAGGAATGACAGCAGGATAAAAACATTTGTTCAAAGAGAAGATAAAGAAAATAATATATATGTATCAGTCCTAGGAGGGGGAGAAAAAGAATGTCAGAATAAGATTTCCCTGTTAAAATGAAAGCTGCTGAATGACTTACAGTGAAATAAAAGCAGAGCCTTTGAACTTATCTCTTCTAAGGGACAGAACTCTATTTGCATCCTATCTCTTCTCTTCAAGTTGCCATCCACTTTTACAGAGGCTGAGCTCTGAGCCATAAAAACGCTAAGTCACACAGAGATGCTACCTTAGACTCAGACGACCCTTAGGCGGGCTTGTTGGGCAGTGCTCTCAGTGTGCGTGGTTTCCCAGTCTTTGATCTCTCATTTCTGTCGGGCACCCACCACCATCCCTCTTCAGAAATAACTTCCCTTAAGTCTAGCCCTGGCTTGGGGATCATTCTTCTTCTTCTGATGGCTTTGCTTGTCTCTTTTGTGATCAAATGCATTTATTAGTAGATCGTATTCTGTTATCCACAGAATGTTCGCTTACAAATAAGGTGACTCCCTAAGGGTTACTGTGTTTCTCTCCAGGCCCTTGGAACGAAGCCTGCTGAAGCTTTTCCTCCAACATCCTTCGGCTCCATTGCATGTCTATTGAGCCTCTGACAGGGCTGCAGTGAGGATCACATTGATAGTGGTTTAGCCTAGAGCTGCTCTCTTTCTTCCCCTTAGATGAAGCACGAAGTTCATTCTTATCTGAGGACCTTTGTAGTGCCAAACCACCCAGTCCTTGGAATGAGGAGATTAAACCAGCACTGTTAGTGCTCAGTGCGGTGAAAGTTTGGTAGGTTGTAACCTGGCCAACAAAGGTCCATCTAGTCGAAGCTATGGGTTTTCCAGGAGTAATGTATGGATGTGAGTTCAGTTCAGTTCAGTTCAGTCACTTAGTCATGTCCAACTCTTTGTGACCCCATGAACTGCAGCACACCAGGCCTCCCTGTCCATCACCAACTTCCAGAGTTTACCCAAACTCATGTCCATTGAGTTGGTAATACCATCCAATCATCTCATCATCTGTCGACCCCTTCTCCTCCTGCCCTCAATCTTTCCCAGCATCAGGGTCTTTTCAAATGAGTCAGCTCTTCGCATGAGGTGGCCAAAGTACTGGAGTTTCAGCTTCAACATCAGTCCTTCCAATGAACACCCAGGACTGAACTCCTTTAGGATGGACTAGTTGGATCTCCTTGCAGTCCTAGGGACCCTCAAGAGTCTTTTCCAACACCACAGTTCAAAAGCATCGGCACTCAGCTTTCTTTATAGTCCAGCTCTCACATCCATACATGACCACTGGAAAAACCATAGCCTTGACTAAATGGATCTTTGCTGACAAAGTAATGTCTCTGCTTTTTAATATACTGTCTAGGTTGGTCATAATTTTCCTTCCAAGGAGTAAGCATCTTTTAATTTCATGGCTGCAGTCACCATCTGCAGTGATTTGGGAGCCCCGCAAAACAAAGTCGGCCAATGTTTCCACTGTTTTCCCCATCTATTTGCCATGAAATGATGGGACTGGATGCCATGATCTTAGTTTTCTGAATGTGGAATTTTAAGCCAACTTCTTCATTCTCCTCTTTCACCTTCATCAAGAGGCTCTTTAGTTCTTCTTCACTTTCTGCCATAAGGGTGGTGTCATCTGCATATCTGAGGTTATTGATATTTCTCTCAGCAATCTTGATTCCAGCCTGTGCCTCTTCCAGCCCAGTGTTTCTCATGATGTACTCAGCGTATAACTTAAATAAGCAGGGTGACAGTATACAGCCTTGATGTACTCCTTTTCCTATTTGAAACCAGTCTATTGTTCCATGTCCAGTTCTAACTGTTGCTTCCTGACCTGCATAGAGGTTTCTCAAGAGGCAGGGCAGGTGGTCTGGTATTCCCATCTGTTTCAGAATTTCCACAGTTTATTGTGATCCATACAGTCAAAGGCTTTGGCATAGTCAATAAATCAGAAATAGGTGTTTTTCTGGAACTCTCTTGCTTTTTCCATGATCCAGCGGATGTTGGCAATTTGATCTCTGGTTCCTCTGCCTTTTCTAAAACCAGCTTGAACATCTGGAAATTCATAGTTCACGTATTGCTGAAGCCTGGCTTGGAGAATTTTGAGCATTCCTTTACTAGCATGTGAGATGAGTGCAATTGTGCGGAGGTTTGAGCAATCTTTGGCATTGACTTTTTTGGGACTGGAAACTGACCTTTTCCAGTCCTGTGGCCACTGCTGAGAATTGAACTATAAAGAAAGCTGACCGCCAAAGAATTGATGCTTTTGAACCGTGGTGTTGAAAAAGACTCTTGAGGGTCCCTTGGACTGCAAGAAGATCCAACCAGTCCATCCTAAAGGAAATCACTCCTGAATATTCATTGGAAGCACTGACACTAAAGCTGAAACTCCAATACTTTGGCCACCTGATGTGAAGAACTGACTCATTGGAAAAGACCCTGTCTCTGGGAAAGATTGAAGGCAGGAGGAGGAGAGGACGACAGACGATGAGAAGGTTGAATGGCATTACCGACTCAATGGACATAAGTTTGAGTAAACTCTGCAAGTTGGTGATAGACAGGGAGGCCTGGTGTGCTGCAATCCATGGGGTCTCAAAGAGTGGGACATGACTGAGCTACTGAACTGAACTGAATGAGTTGATTTTTAGATGCACTTAGGGGTGGGGGTTGATTGCCAGTGGAGCCAGCCCTGTGATTAGAGGCTTGGAGGTTTCAGTCCCACAGCTGACCTCTAGGGAGAGAGTTTGCAGGTGAAATCAGTCACCAATGCCCAGTGGCTTAAACAGTCATTCCTGTGTAGTGAAGCCTCTGTAAAGCCCCGAAAGGATGGGTCTCCAGGAGCGTCCAGGTTGGTAGCACATGGGATGTAGGGACAGGGTTGGGGAGGGTTGCGATCAGAGCCTGAAGAGAACATAGAGGTTCCCCAACCTTTCCACAAAACCTGCCCCAAAGTGTCTCTGCCATCTGGCGTTCCTGAATTATACCATTTTGTAATAAACTGGTGATCTGGTAAGTTCTGTGAGCCACTCTGGTAGATTACTCAAACCCAAGGAGGAGGCTGCTGGAACCTCTGAGATACAGCCGGTTGGGCAAAGGTATGAGTGACAACCTGGGTCTGAAGACCATTGTCTGAAATGGTGGGGTAGGGGTGGGGTAATGTTGTAGGATGGAACCCTTAACCTGTGGGATCTGACACAGCCTCTGTGTAGATAATTTCATAATTGAGTTGAACTGTAGGACAGTCATCTAATGTTGCAGAGTTGTTTGGTAGTGTGGGGAGCTTCTTACCCTCAACATACGCAGCAACATTTTGCCCACATGGGTCTGTAGGTTATGGAGGTCGGTGAGCTGCTGGTGGAACTGAGAACTGGGAGCTTGAGTCGAGAGCTGGCGGGGAGCCAAGCCAGAGTGCCCTAGGAGCCAGAGAGCAGGGGCGGGTGTGGGGAGGGCCAGCAGGCTGTCCTGAGTTGACATGCTGGAACGGTTTTGGTCAAGCTGGGCTGACTTGGTGCTGGCTAGGCAAGTGGGAAGGCCCAGGGGCAGAGCTGATGGTAACTAACTAGAAGATCCATACTTTATTATTTTCTTCCAGCCCCACTGGTAGTATAGGATTGTTCTCAAAGTCAATTCATGCCTTGAATTGTCAAGTTTAAAGGAACAGGGCTACCCCAGTGGTGTCTGGAAGAATAAACCCAAGTACCCGGTAGTTTGTGGGCAAACTGGAACCGTCTCTGAAGTAGGTATTGGTTTGGTCCTTAAAGGCCATCAAGCAAAAGGCTGAGCCACAGGGAGGCTTCCGGGGCATAGGAACTGCTTCTGGGGTGGCTATCACTTACCATGACATGGTCAAGACCCTAGACACACTTGCCCTTAAAATCCAAGTGCAGAGACCTGGCTCTGCTGCTGAGTCTTTTCATGGGACTCAAAACTGAAAACACAAGCATTAAGTTTCTGATCTTTGCCTTGAGGACATTATTCAGACCTGCAGATGAACTTGCTTAGAAATACCCATGAAAGCTCAACTTGAATTATGGTGAAGTCCTGCACCTCCTGTTAAGGCTTGTGTTCTCAGGAGGCTTAGAGGCAGTTGCAGCATGTGTTGACAAGTGGTTAAAATTGCAGGGAGTTTTATAGAACTGTATCCTTACCCAGAGTGTTGTTTCAAGAGGCTTGTTGGCCCTTCTGCAACAGAAAAATCTAGCATTGTGTTCATAATCCAGATTCCCCCAAGGTAGCTTGGCACAGAATAGAGACTTTACAAGAAAAATCTTGATTTTCTTGGGTGAGGGTGGAGCATGAAGAGCTGGAGCGTGAAGAGCTAGAGCAGCTGGGAGCAGTTTGCACAGATGCTGAGGGAAAGCCACAGAAAAGCTCTGATGAGAAGAAATACAGATGTGATAAACTATTCATCTTTAGTTTGCTGGGCAGTTGGAAATGGATAAAAACTGCCTGACCAGCTAGGAGAGTATGTGTCAAGAAAAAAAAAATCATGATTCAGTGGAAGGAACACAGCAGATGAGGTCAGATACTCTAATACTGAAATCCTCAGGCTTACTGTATTCCACCTGGACAAGTCCATTCGTCAAGTTCAAAGGTCAGGGTCCTTGTTAGTGGGAAAGGCATGCTTCTGCCACACAGAGTTGCTGGGAGATCAAAGCAATCATGTATCGGAAAGTGCCTGGTTAAGGGGTTCATCTGTGGGGGACAGGAAATGCAACTTAAACCTTGCAATCCTTAGAATTATTTTTGGACAGGAAATACATCAGAAGTAACTGCTACCCGTCTGCAGCTAAGCAGGAGAGCAGCAGCCACATGGCACAATTTATTGCCGCTGATTTTGAGACCAGCCAGCTGTGTGTCCTATTTCTGTGAATTATTGATTCCTGGAGTTTTACGTTTGTATCATTTTAAAGCTTCATTTTGTTGTTTGCTACTTCTAAGAGAATCATAGAACTGGCTATTAAAATTAAAATTCAGTTTCCTCTAACCTTAGGAAATCTTTCTAAAGAAACAGATTACTTTCATATTTAAACCATATATTAGTCTCTCATCCTGAGGAGTTTGCCATAGAGATACATCAAGTCTAAGGTTCAGGAGAGCCAAGCCTCTTAGCCAGCAACTGTGACTTAACAGTTAACGAGCTAATCTGCTAACCTGGCACTAGTCGACATCCATCTCTACTGTTGTGGTTAGTGTATCCCCGCTGCCTGCTGTTGGCAGTGTTTAGTGACACTTACCCTTTTGCCCCTTCTGGGTTCCAAACTGTGGAGCAAACACCCGAGAATCACAGGCCAGTTGAGCAGTGAAGAACTTTACTATTATTCTAGGTCTGCAACAGATGTTTCCCCCTTGCAGGAATTCCAGTTCACAGTGTTGAGAAACATGTCTCAGAGCTAAGACAGAAGTGGGCTTCCTAATGTCCATTGCAAAAATAGGCTTTGTGACTCTCATATTCAGATATTACTGAAGAGTGTGGCTAGGCTTGCAGAGAAAACGCCAGCCCACTTAGCAGCCAGCCAGAGGTCCACAGGACTGCTCTCCAAGCCTATACTTAATTACTAATGCCACAGAGATAACTAAGATGCGCCACCACCCCCCGTAGGTGTGCTGCTTGTCAGTGGAGAGACCATGACTCAGAACAAAAGTGGAAAGGGAGCAGAAGGACGAGAGATCCCAGAGACAGAGCCAAAGAGGGGTGCAAAAGCTGGGACCTTGGGTAGAGACATGTCATACACTAGTAAACAGAGTCCCAAGAGTAACAGACTGTCACCAAGCATGTTAGCTGTTTGTCACCTCCACCCCCTCCTCCTTCGAACCCATCTCCCCCAATTCCTCCCCTTCCTACCGTCGATGAAAGAACATGAAGGTGAAAGGGACTAGAAATAAACCTGAAGTGTTTCCTCCACTCAAGGCAGGAAATATCCATGGAGAGTCTATGAGGTGCGTGTGTGTTCAGTTGCCTCAGTCATGTCTGACTCTTGGCGATCCTATGGACTATAGCCTACCAGGCTCTTCTGTCCATGGGATTCTCCAGGAAGGAATACCAGAGTGGGTTGCCATGCCCTCCTCCAGGGGATCTTCCCTACAAAGGAACTGAACCCCCATCTCCTGCATTGCAGGTGGATTCTTTATTGCTGAGCCACCAGGAAGCTCGAGTCTATGATCAGTTCAGTTCATCGTGCATGTCATAGGTCACATGATGTCACTGTGGAGCTTTGTCCTGCCCAGTCCCAGCCACCCTGCAGCTTTTTGCCTTTGCTCATTTCCAGCATGGCCCTGGGGCCATGGAGGCAGGGTGTGGCCTGACCCTCAGAATTAAATCCCTCTCCGTTCACACAGAGAGCACATCATGGCCAGTTCTGACTAGTTTCCAAACTCAACCACATGGTGTGTCAGAACCAGTCACTTCATCTGTTCAACAAAATACCAGCTCTACAATGTAGCAGGTACCATTTAAGGAGTTTGGGATATATCAGTGAATAAAACAAGGATCCTTACCCCCCCTCAAGGAACTTGAGAAGTGGGCATGTCCCCTCAGGCCTTTTCTGAGCGCAGATTACCAACAAAAACATATCCTCCCCTCCTGATGACTTTCGCTTTGGTTGAGGGGATGTTCTCTCATTCACGGATCATTCTCTCATTCATGGATGTTCTCTCATTCATGGATTCATTCTCTCCCCATGGATCATCTGACCCTCTCCTGTATTCCTGCCTGGGTAATCCCACAGACAGAGGAGCCTCATGGGCTACAGTCCATGGGGTCACAAGAATCAGGACACGACTTGGCAAGTGAACACGCATGCATCATTAAGGTACATGTCAAATGTGGGGACTGGGTTTTGCTAACACACTTGCGCACCTCTTCTATAGTCAGGTAGGACTTTCTGATTGTGTAAGTGAGTGCCACGAAAGTGATCTTTCCACATATATCAGGTTATTTCAGGTCTTAAAACTTCACATACACTACTTCATTTAAAACTGTGTTTCTTACCCATCTAGCACATCATAAGGTCCAGGTGATCCTTACGATATGCTAGGTACTATTTGAAGGACTGAGGATATAGCAGTGAAAAAAAGATATAGCAATAAAGCACAGCCATCATGAGTTTACCATCCAGTGATGATGTCTGACTTGACCCTAACAATCCTGCAAGATGGGTAAGAAACACGATGTTAAATGAAGTAGCATTAGTCCCCTCATTTCCTTTTCAGAACATGTACTAGCCCCTCTGGTGTGTGAGTACCACGGAGAGCAAATTTCAGTGTGCTCAGAACTTGGCAGACGGCAGTTCAGAGTGGGGTTCAAGACACTGTATTTTCACACCATTCTGAGATGGCGATGCATCTGTTCAGGACCAGTCACCCTTTAACTGGCAAGACAGGGCTATTTTTTTTTTCTCATAAAGCAAAGGTGTAACAAAATTCTGGCCCCTTCTAGTGTATTGTGGGGAATAGGCAGGTGGGGTGAGATGTTGCTATACCCCATTTCATAGGACCTAAGATACCTCTGTCTATAAAACACAGCCTGATTTCAGATAACTGAAAACATGAAGGGAAAAAAAAAAAGTACATCTTAGAATCTATGAAATAAGGCACTTGAGTGGCATTAGAATATAATAGTTGAGTGACTGGAGTCAGACAGATGTGCCCCCAACTATTCAGTACCTCTCTGACTGTGGGCGAGCTTGAATTTCCTCACCTCCAAAACGGCAGAAACCACCAAGGCTGCCTGGTGATTAGACTTGACCCCGCCAGCTTGATATATTAGTTCTCTGCGCAGTGACATGAAAATCCACAAATGACCACTTTGTATTTCCTTCAGCATTCCATACTTCTCTGAAGTGAAATCACTGGGTACAGAATAATAACACTCTCCTGCTTGGAAAGTATTAATCTTCACATTTTGTTCTATATAGCTCTAAACTGTTTTACTTCTTTGCAAGAATGTATTTCAGGTATGATGTGTGTTAAAAGAAATAAACATTTTAAAATGTGCTCAGTCGCTCAGGCGTGCCAAATTCTTTGCAGTCCCATGGGCTGTAGCCCACCTGACTCTTCTGTTCATGAAATTTTTCAGACAAGACGCCTGGAGTGGGTTGCCATTTCCTCTTCCAGGGCATTTTAAAATAATCAGAGTTTGAGTGTGACTTGCCGAGCACATCGGCTGGTGTGCAGCACAGTGGGTCTCAGTGGACGTGACACATGAATGCGTTTCCCTCTGGAAGGCAACCTCTTCTCTCTCTGCCCCTCTCTCTCTCACTGCTGTTTCTCAGCACTTGGAACCGTGCTCAGAACATGGAAAGACTCAGTACACATCTGAGGAACGTGTGACCCTCAGACAGTCTCTTGTGGGTGGTCAGAAGGAGGCCTGGGGGTTGGGGAAAACTTTAGCTGGTGGCACTGGCCTTAATGCAGAGAGAACAGGCTGAGGCCCATAGCTGAGAAGGTGAATGGCTGGAATTACAGAACCAAACCCAAGGAAGGCAGTGAGGGAGCTGCTCAAGCCGGGCCCCAGGGGCGGGTATTCCTTAAAGGAGCACTTCTAGGCCTTCTAAGACTTCTTTAAAAAATGAACTGTAGTTCACTTACAATGTTTCAAATGTACAGCCAGGTGATTCAGTTACATGTATATATACAGATATATATTTTTTCCTTCAGATTCTTTTCCATTATAGGCTACTATAAAATATTGACTATAATTCCTGTGCTATAAAATAGGTCCTTGCTGTTGACCTATATTATATATAGTAGTATGTGTCTATTAATCGCAAACTCCTAATTCATCATCTCTTCTTATAGTGACTTCCCCTTTGGTAACCACACGTTTGTTTTCTATGTCTGTGAGTCTTATCTGTTTCGTAAATAAGTTCATTTGCATCAGTCCTTTTAGATTCCACATTAAGTGTTATCACATGGTATTTGTTTTTTTCTGACTTAATATGATAATCTCTAGGTCCATCCATATTGCTACAAGTGGCATTATTTCATTCATTTTAATGGCTGAATGATATTCCATTGTATATATGTGCCGCTTCTTTATCCATTTATCTTTCAGCAGACATTGAGATGGCTCCCATGCCTTGGCCACTGTGGTGCTCCTGTGAACTCTGGGGTGCGTGCATCTTTTCGAATTATAGCTTTGCCCAGATACATGCCCAGGAGTAGGATTGCAGGATCATGTGGTAATTCTGTCTTTAGTTTTCTGAGGGAACTCCATAGTGTTTTCCAGCTTTTGTTATTTGCAGACTTTCTGATCATGGCCGTTCTGACGGGTGCGAGGCGATACCTCATTGTAGCTTCAATTTGCATTTCTTTAAAAAGAAGCAATATTGAACTTCTTTTCACGTGCCTGTAGGCCATCTGTATATTGTCTTTGGAGAAATGCATATTTAGGTTTGTTTGCTGCCTGTTTTTTGATTGCGTGTTTCTTTTTGATATTGAGCTCTATAAGCTGTTTATATATTTTGGAAATTAATCTCTTGTTGGATGCATTGTTTGCAGATATTTTCTCCTGTAGGTTTTCTTCTCATTTTGTTTATGGTTTCCTGTGCTGTGCAAAAGCTTTGAGGTTTAATTATGTTCTGTTTATTTTTGCTTTTGTTTCTACTCTAAGAGACAGATCCAAAAAATATATATTGCTGTGATTTATATATCAAAGCATGTTCTGCCTGTTTTCCTCTAGGAGTTTTATAGTATCCAGTCTTACATTTAGGCCTTTAATTAATTTTGAGTTTGTTTTTGTATATGGTGTTAGAAAATGTTCTAATTTCATTCTTTTCCCAGCACCACTTATTGAAGAGATGGTCTTTTCACCATTGTTCTGGCCTCCTTTGTCATAGATTACCATAAGTGCATGGGTTTACCTTGGGACATTCTATCCTGTTCCATTGATATATCTGTCCATTTTTGTGCCAGTACTATACTGTTTTGATAGTATAGTCTGAAGCCAGGGAGCATGATTCTTCCAATTCCATTCTTCTTTCCCAAGCTTGTTTTTTTTTAATTACTTTTAATTGGAGGCTAATTACTTTACAATATTGTAGTGGTTTTTGCCATACATAGACATGAATCAGCCATGGGTGCACATGTGTTCGCCATCCTGAAACCCCCCCTCACCTCCCTCCCCATCCCATCCCCGAGGGTCATCCCTGTGCACCAGCCCTGAGCAACCTGTCTCATGCATTGAACCTGGACTGGTGATCCGCTTCACATATGATAATATACACGTTTCAACGCTACCCTCTCAAATCATCCCACCCTCGCCTTCTCCTACAGGTTCCAAAAGACTGTTCTTTACATCTGTCTCTTTTGCTGTCTCGCATATAAGGGTCATGGTTACCATCTTTCTAAATTCCATATATATCCTTTAGTATACTGTACTAGTGTTTTTCTGACTTCACTCTGTATAACAGGCTCCAGTTACATCCACCTCATTAGAACTGATTTGAATGCACTCTTTTTAATGGCTGAGTAATACTCCATCATGTATATGTACCACAGCTTTCTTATCCATTCATCTGCCAATGGGCATCTAGGTTGCTTCCTTGTCCTGGCTATTGTAAACAGTGCTGTGATGAACATTGGGGTACACGTGTCTCTTTCAATTCTGGTTTCCTCGGTGTGTATGCCCAGCAGTGGGATTGCTGGGTTGTATGGCAGTTCTATTTCCATTTTTTTAAGGAATCTCCATACTGTTCTCCATAGTGGCTGTACTAATTTGCATTCCCACCAACAGTGTAAGAGGGTTCCCTTTTCTTCACAACCTCTCCAGCATTTATTGTGTGTAGACTTTTGGATAGCAGCCATTCTGACGGGCGTGAGATGGTACCTCATTGTGGTTTTGATTTGCATTTCTCTCATAATGAGTGATGTTGAGCATCTTTCCATGTGTTTGTTAGCCATCTCTATGTCTTCTTTGGAAAATCTGTTTAGTTCTTTGACCCATTTTTTGATTGGGTCATTTATTTTTTTGGAATTGAGCTACATGAGCTGCTTGTATATTTTTGAGATTCTTTGTCAGTTGCTTCATTTGCTATTATTTTCTCCCATTCTGAAGGCTGTCTTTTCAGCTTGCTTATAGTTTCCTTTGTTGTGCAAAAGCTTTTAAGTTTAATTAGGTCCCATTTGTCTATTTTTGCTTTTATTTCCATTACTCTGAGAGGTGGGTCACAGAGGATCCTGCTGTGATTTATGTTAGAGAGGGTTTTGCCTATGTTTTCCTCCCAAGCTTGTTTTAACTATTCTTGGTCTTTTGTGTTTCCATTCAAATTTAAATTTTTTTCCTCTAGTTCTGTGAAAAATGCCATTGGTAATTTGGTAGGAATCGTATTAAATTGTAGATTGCCTTGGGTACGGTGGTCATTTTCACAATATTGATTCCTCCAAGCCAAGAACATGGTATATCTTTTCATCTATTTGTGTCCTCCTCAGTTTCTTTGATCAGTGTCTTGTAGTTTTCAGAGTACAGGTTTTTTGCCTCCATGGGTAAGTTTATTCCTAGGTATTGTATTCCTTTTTGATGTGATGGTAAATGGGATTGTTTCCT
Source organism: Madoqua kirkii (assembly GCA_006408675.1). NCBI lineage: Eukaryota > Metazoa > Chordata > Mammalia > Artiodactyla > Bovidae > Madoqua > Madoqua kirkii. Next base: position 50,139 of record SJYC01018510.1, read on the forward strand.
TAATATCTCTGATATTCATTGTTAGTAAACAGAAATAAAACATTTCTGTATGTTAATTTTGAATCCTGCAATTTTATCAAAGTCATTGATGAGCTCAATTTTCTAATGTCACTTTGAGGTTTTTTCTATGTATAATATCATGTTACATGCAAACAGTGTTTTACTTTTTCCTTTCCAATTGGGATTCCCTTTGTTTTTCTTCTCTGATTGCTAGGACTTCCAAAACTATGTTGAATAAAAGTGGCAAGAGCAGGCATTCTTGTTTTGTTCCTGTTCTTAGAGGGAATGCTGTTAATTTTTCACCATTGAATATGATGTTAGCCATGGGTTTGTCATATATTGCTTTTATTATGTTGAGGTAGGGTCCATCTGTGCCCATTTTCTGAAGACTTTTAAAATCATAAATGGATGTTGAATTTTGTTTTTTTCTTTGAATGTTGAGTTTTTATCATAAGTGTTTTCTGCACCTGCTGAGATAATCACATGCTTTTTATCCTGCTAATGTACTATGTCACACTGATTAATTTGTGGATACTGAAAAATCCTTCCATCCCTGGGATAAGTCCCACTTGATCATGGTGTATGATCCTTTTAGTGTATTGAGTTTGCCAATAGTTTGTTGATAATTTTTTGCATCTATGTTCACCAGTGATATCTGCCTGTATTTTTCTTTTTTGTGTGATATCTTTGTCTTGTTTTGGTATCGGGGTGATGGTAGCCTCACAATGTGTGTGGAATTGTTTCTTTCTCTGTAATTTTTTGTAGTAGTTTCAGAAGAATAGGTGTTAACTATTCTTTAAATGTCTGTTATTAATTCCTTCTAGTGTATTTTTCATTCTAGTTATTGTATACTTCCCATCTGCTGGGTTGTTCTTTGTATTTTCTAATTGTTTATTTAAAACTTCTAAAACTCTGCATCTATTCTGCTCCCAAGTTCTTTGATCATCTTTAAGATCATTACTCTGAACTCTTTCTCAGATAGATCCTCTTTCTCCACTTCATTTAGTTCTTCTCCTGGAATTTTATTCCTTGATCTAGAACACAGTCTTCTGCCACCTCATTTTGTCTCCATTGCTGTTTGTATTTTTATGTCTATTGTAGATTAGTTATATTTCTCAGCCTTGGACAAGTGGCCCTCTGTAGGAGACGTCCTCTGCGTCCCAGCTGTGTACTCCCCTTTCATCACTGAAGCTAAATGCTCTAGGGGATCCCCCTAAGAGGGCTGCAAGGGTCCTTCTTTGTGGTGGGCTGACTATGCAGGCAGGCTAGTAGGCTTGGTTGGTTGACATGCCCTGCCCTATGCAGATGCTGCTAGTACTGTTTAGTTGGGCCAGGTTACCAGTTGGTTGATTGTGCAACCCTGGGAGGTCTTGGAGGTGATGCTGGCTCACTGGTGGGCAGACACAGGGTCCCAAAGACTTGGGCTGTTGCCTACCTACTGACAGGTGCAGTCAGATACTCGGGTTAGTGCTGGACTACTAGCAGGTAGAGCTGGTTCCTAGAGTCTGGCTGGAGGGTGCAGGGGTCTCAGAGCTCATTTCAGATCAGTGATTTAGGGGGTCAGAGGGAGGGTGGGGAGTTTCCCAATACAGTTGGGTATGAAGTTCGTGGTATCCAGAGGGTGCATTGGCCTGCTGGTGGGCAGGGCCAGGGCTCAGCTGGCACTGGGGTAGGGTCCAGCTTGCACTGTGGGATCATAGTTTTTGGGCTTCTAGTGTCTGTCCCCTGGTGGGTGAGGCTGATCTGGAGGCTTGTGCAGGCTTCCTGAAGAGAAAGGCAAAGCCTGTCCACTGGTGAGTGGACCTGGGTCTCGGCTCTCCAGTGGAAGGGCCCTGTCTTGGGGTGAGTCCAGAGGTGGCTGTGGGGCTTAAGAAGTTAGGCAGCCTGCCTGCTAATGGGCAGGGCTGTGTCCCTGCCCAGGTCATTGTTTGCCCTGAAGCATCCCAGTCTGGGGACTTCCCAGGTGGCACTAGTAAAGAATCCACCTGCCAATGCAAGACACAGGAGACATGGGTTCGATCCCTAGATCGGGAAGATCTGGAGGAGGAAATGGCAACCCACTTCAGTGTTCTTGCCTGGAAAACCCCATGGAGAGAGGAACCTGGCTGCTACAGCCCATCAGGTTGCAAAGAATGGCCATGACTGAGTGACCAAGCCTGCACTTGTCCCAGCCTGGAGCCTATAGTCTGTGGGTGAGGCCAGGTCTTGGTGCTAATGACTCAATGCGGCAGCCGCCAGAGTGTTCATGTGACTGAATATTCCCCAGTATGTCTGCCATCCATGTCTATGTACCCAGAGTGAGCCAAGTTCCTTCCCCTCCAGGAAACCTTCCAAGACCAGCAGGCAGGTCTGGCTTAGCCTTCTGTCAAACGGATGCTTTTGTTCTGGATCTTGGTATGCATGAGATTTTGTGTGCACCCTTGGTGTGCATGAGATTTTTGTGTGCATGAGAGTGAAGTCTATGTTCCCCTCAATCCTGTAGGGCTCCTGCAATTAAGCCCCACTTGGTTTCAAAGCCAAATGCTCTGGGGCTTATCTTTCTGATGATGAACCTTGGGCTGGGGAGCCAGACTGTGGGGCTCAGAATGCTCACTCCTGTAGAAGAACCTCTGCCGGTTTGTGGGTTGCCCACCCAGGGGGGATGGGATTTGATTATATCACCAGTCCACCCTACCTGCCCCCCTGCCCTACTCATCTCATTGCGGTTCCTTCTTTGCCTTTAGTTGTAGGTATTTCCTGGTAGGTTCTAGTCTTTTTCCTCGATGGTTGTTCCCCAGATAGGTGTGATTTTGATGTGCTCATGAGAGGAAGTGAGCTCAGGGTCTTTCTACTCTGCCATCTTGGCCTCTCTCCCTTTCACAGTAGTTTTTGCCTACAGTACTGAAGCACTGATTAGAATACCAGAGAAAATACAATGATGGGCTTCCTGGCTCTTGCTTAGAGGCAGAGAATATGCTGAGCACTGTACCCAGCACAGCACCAGGCATGGTGAGCAGGAAGGAAAAGTCTTTGGCTTCGTCCTAATATCCAGCTGCAAAGGGCTAACTCTGGCTTCTCCCAACACCTGGGGTTGCTCCAGAACAGAGACGTGAACATGCCCCTGGGAAATTCTCACCTGTATACACCTGATGATTGCAAGTTAAAAACACAACCTGTCCAGCATGTCTCCTCCTTTTCCAGTTCTGAGTGGGACTTTGGAAATTCCAAGGATGTTCCTTAAGAACAGAAAAATCTTCACGATTGGTGTGTGTGTGTGTGTGCGTGTGCGCGAGTGCGCGCTATGCTCAGTCATGGCTGCTTCTTTGCGACCCCATGGACTGTAGCCCGCCAGGCTCCTCTGTCCATGCAGTTTTCCAGGCAAGAGTGGGTTGCCATTTCCTCCTCCAGGGGCCTTCCTGACCCAGCGATTGAACCTGAGTCTCCTGCATTGGCAGGTGGATTCTTTACCACTAGCGCCAAGACTTGGGGGAGCTGCCTAATCTATTACAAATCTGTAACTGAAATTAGTTTGAAAAGATGGTTCGTCAAGAAGTTGCACAAGCAAAAGTCCTCAACCTACCTAAACACCGCCACCCCCCCCCCACTCACATTTTCTCACCTTCCAGGTGACCCTGTACAAGGGATCTGACATGGAGGACTTCGGATTCAGTGTAGCAGATGGCTTGCTGGAGAAGGGAGTCTATGTCAAAAATATTCGCCCAGCTGGGCCAGGAGATCTTGGTGGCCTAAAGCCCTACGATAGGCTCTTACAGGTAAGACCTCAGATGAAATTTTATCTAACTCTTTAAAGTCTTATTTGACCAGTGCTCACACATCCTCCTTTGCCTCAAGACCAGATCAGAGGCCCTCCTAGAGAGGACAGACACTTTTTCCTTTAGTAGAATTTACCAGTTACCGAAACAGCATGTTTCCCTGAATACATTCCCAGCAGATTCTAAACTTCTTGAGAATAGGCATGTGTGAGTGCTGCTGCTTCATATAAGTCTCTTTGCAACCCTGTGGACTACAGCCCACCAGGCTCCTCTGTCCATGGGATCCTCCAGGCAAGAAAACTAGGGTGGACTGCCATGCTGCAGTGTTTGATATCTCATCTCACACAGCATCTAAAATCCAAAAGCTGAACCTTATTTACTTAATGGAGTAATATCATGATCAGGTTTGATTTTACTGAGGAAAGCAAATTCCTAGATCTTATGTCCAGTTTTCAGGAAGAGCATTTTGCAGGAACAGAAGGGCCGCCATCAGTCTTGAACGTGTATTCAAATAGAATGAGTTTGTCCCTAAATAGCTGACTTTCAAAGCATGAGGCTGCTCTGATGGTTGGCTTTTAGACACATGTTCACCAAAGCAGTTTACACTGATTCATTAGACAGTTTTAAAACCAATTCTGATAATCTTTTTACCATGGCAACATAACAATTAGACTTGTCCTAAGAATATAGGACACTTTCATTTTTCATAGATACTCCAGTATTTGATGAGTAAATAACAGTGGACAAATGATTTGACCTCTGTAAATTAGAGATATACCTACTTTTGTGGAAGCAGAGGCTATAGAAGCAGACTGGACTCAGAATTGTGAAGGGCATTGAATGCCAAGCTTTTAAGGCTTTATTCTGGGGGTATATTAATTTCTTAGCAGAATGACATATTTCATAATTCAGAAAGACAATACAGTCATGCCATAGGTGGACTGCTGTAGGGTGAAGAAAGGAAGGATCACAGGAAAGGAGACCAGGGGGTAAGGGTAAGACTCTTGTGCCACATCTGAGCCTTTACTGCCTTCTGTGCATCCTGGTGGAGCAGTCTGTAAGGCAGCTTACAGTTTGCATTTGTTGCTTAAGAGAGATGTTAGAGCCAAAAGTAAAGATTTGGGATACTGAACACATGGATTTGGATAACGTTGCCTAGGGTGGATTTCTAGTAAGAAAGAGAACTAAAAGATGGAACTCTAAAGAAAACAAAATTTAAAGGATAGGATGAAGTAAAGGCGGGAAAGGGCTTAAAGTGAGCAGTTGAACTCAAAACACCATTCCTGTGTTGAACAACTAGGGTCATTTATACAATATGAGGCTTCCCTGGTTGCTCAGCGGTAAAGAATCTACCTGCCAATGCAAGAGACACAGGTTTAATCCCCGGGTTGGGAAGATCCCCGGAAAAGGAAATGGCAAGCCACCCCAGTATTCTTACCTGGGAAATCCCATAGACAGAGGAGCCTGGCAGGCTACAGTCCATGGGGTCACAAGAGTGTCGGACATGACTAGCAGCTAAACAAGAACAATACAATATAATGGTCAGGTCCCAAACTGAGAAGATGGGAGAGAGAATGGAAAGTCAAGGACTGGAAGGAAGCAGCACGGAGATGGTTTTTAACGGGGTGGGGGTGGGAAGAATACGGAAACATGAAAGAAGGTGAGCACACGTACAAGCTCAGAGGGGGTGGGATCGTGAGAACTGCTAAGAGAGGTAGCTCAGTTTCAGCAAGAGCACGAGCTGTGGGGGACTTACCCAGCAGCCCGCTGGTTAAGACTCTGCCTTGCAATGCAGGGAGCATGGGTTCAGTGCCTGGTCTGGGAGCTAAGCTCCCACATGCTGCAGGGTGCAGCCAAAATTTTTTAAAAAGAAAGAAAACAAAAAACAAAACACAGCACAAACTTCGGAATCAGCCAGACTGCCTGAGATCACTGCTGGACCACTCACCAACATCCTCTCTGGACCACTTACCAGCTGCTGGTCTTAGGCACTTCTCCTAACCATTCTGTGCCTCACTTTCCTCATCCGTAAACTGGGGATGCCAGCACTTTGGAGCGCCTGCCGTGAGTAAGGCTATTTGCTCAGCTGGGGGATGTTACATGTGTCCCTGCTCCCTGCCATCAAGGGCCTTACAGTTTAGTAGCAGAGAATAAGTAAGCTTATGCCCCTCTTATAGTGTGCTCAGGCCTGGGATAGACTTTCTGCACAGAGTGCTCATTTAAGCACTTTCGAGACTCTTACCAACCTGTTGTATCTGAAATGTTACTCTGGGTTTGGGGAATTACAACAGTAATTCACCATGGCGCTTCTTGCATTTCAGGTTAATCATGTCCGAACGAGAGACTTTGACTGCTGCCTTGTTGTACCCCTCATAGCAGAATCTGGTAATAAGCTGGACCTGGTTATTAGTAGAAACCCCCTGGCTTCACAGAAGTCCTTAGAACACACTCTACCAGGAGGAGAATGGAGTGAACAGAACAGTGCTTTTTTCCAACAGCCGAGCCACGGTGGTAATTTGGAGATACGAGAACCCACTAATACACTATAGCAGCGCTTTTTATAAAGCGGGACAAAAGACAATATCTACATGGTGCTAAAAAAAAAATCCCTTTAAGATTTCTGTGACATCTGAAGCACAGATATCACGTGGCATTAACTGCAAGCACAGGGGTCTTTTAAATCTCTCATGGCTCATGTTCACTTCCCTTTTCAAGTTGAAGAGGTTTCTTTGTTGGTGATCACTATGGTTTAAGACAGGCAATCCCCTGCCAAACTGAATGGTAGAGAAAAAGAAAAACAGGCCACCCCTCTCTACAGTTAACATCAGAGGACACTTTTTCACAAGTCCATCTTCCTGTTCCTTTTTAAAAAGAGAAATGTCCGTTTGAAAATATTCTCTAAAATAATTTCCTTAATTCACTTTGAAATCAGTTTCTTACTACAAAGTTATTCATGTAAGAATTTAACTGACAAGGCTTTTCACAAAGCTGGCTCTGCTAGAACTAGTCTGGTGAGCTGCTGGGACTGCTGCTATGGGAGGGGTACAGGTATAAAATTATCTTACGACGTTTCAGCAACGGTGCACGTAGGAGACCATAATAGGTGGTGGTACATGTTTTGCCCAAGTATAGGAATGATTTTAAGATGTATGCTATTCCCTATGCAACAAATTATCAAACAGGATATGTCTTGTGACCTGTTTTGGGGGCTTTTTTTTTTTAAGGACACATTTTTTAATAGCTGCAAACTCTCTGGTAATGAATTAGGGTGTTTAGTAACACTGAGAATTAGTTAAATTATCTTATTTTTAAAATTCAAGACTAAGAATTTAAGAGAGAATGAAGAGTCTATTAAAATGAGGTTTATCTTAAGGATAGGCAAATGAATCTCATACTGCTTGACATGTTTTGAAAACTGGTTATACTGAGGGGTGTACAGCACATGTACGTAAATGACTCTGGACTGTCTTTTGTTCTGAGCCATGCCACTGACTGAAATTGTAAATACATTTTCACAAAATGCATTGCCAATTATTACCATCCCCCAAAGCAATAAACTGTGACAGTTGCTTTTAACGTCTGTCAGCAACTGTTTTCATTTGTTCAGATATTTTAAATAGTTACACTAATAACTGTTATTTGGTGAATATTAAAAAAAATAGATCTGTATATTGATTGTAGAATCTCCATACTGAAAAATTATTTTCCAAACATTTTTATTTTGGTCAATAATTAAAACAACTGCTTAGGTAAAGCATCTGAACACTGTGTCCTTTGTTTAAGGAAAAAGTTCACCTTTTGTTTCTGTGCAAAGAAATATATTATTTCAATCATATTTCAGAACCGCCAGGGCAAGAAAGTATAAAGCAGAATCATGTTAAGAAAAAGATCATGAGTCACTTAAATATGTATTTTTATTTGTAACAAACAAGTATTAAACTGTAAAGTATTTTTGTACAAATTTAATACTTTAATAGCATGGTATTTATCGTCTATGTATGGTTTTGGGGAATTCAAAATTGTTGCAAATATTTGTATGGGAATAAAAAAACCCTCTACCAAATGGAATAAACAGTGATTTTAAAAAGCAAAAAAAAAAAAAAGAAAAGACCTTCTTTGTTGGTGCTTTGGATATATTTTAGTGTTCTGTACTGAGCCCTCACAACACTGATGGTTGCATAATTTTCTAAAGGAGGAAGGTTTTGCCATAAACTTGAAAAGCATCATGGAAGAGAAGAGCTATGGTTTTGATATTTGATCTGGGTTTGAATTCCAGCTCTGATACTCACTGGGGGTATGAAATTTACTTTCTTGAGTCAGTCTTCCCACCTGTGATACTGAGGGTCATATCTACATTCCAATACTTTCATGAGGAGAGATGGGACACATATGTAAAAATGCTGAAACAGCTGGCAAACAGGTAACACCTCTAAGACTAATGATACATTTATATTAGGTGAAAAAGCTTGATCTTGAGTCTAACTTAAGGATCATATCTACCCCTGAGAACACTGTATATACTCCATAAAATATATTTTCAAAAACTACTAGCATGATTAAAATTTACATATTAAAAAAAAGAAAACTATACCTTATAGTCCCAACATTTTCATTTTTGCAAGTTGCCTAGCAGGCTTTGTAAATTCACAGGAACAAGGCAGGATGTCCATTCTTGCCACTTCTACTTAACAGGGTACCAGAGGTTCTAGCCAGGGCAGCATAACCAGGAAACGAAATAAAAGGCAACTAAATTGGAAAGGAAGTAAAACAAACTCTCCTTGCAGATGATACAGTCTTGTATATACCAAAATCTTAAGGAATCTGCTAAAAAACCTATTCAAATAAATGAGTTTTAGCAAGGTTGCAAGATACAAGATCAATATATAAAAATCAACTGAATTTCTATATAGTATTAATGAACAAAAATAAATTAAGAAAATAATTATATTCTCAAAGGATCAAAAATAAAATACTTAGGAATAAATGTAATGAAAGTACAGAGTAGGTGTGGAAGATGGCAGAGTAAAAGACCCTGCACTCACCTCTCTCACAAGCACCAAAGTTACAACTATCTGCAGAACAACCACTGACGGAAGAGACTAGAACCTACCAGAAGAGATCAGAAGGGACCGTAACAAGAAAGGAGAGGACCGGCAATATAATCAGATCACATATCCCCCTGGTGGGTGACCCATGAACTGGAGAATAATTATAACGCAGAGGTTCTCCCACAAGAATCAGAGTTCTGATCCCCCACATAAGGCTCCCCAGCCCAGGGGTCCAGCACTGGAAAGACAAGCCCCCAGAGCATTTGGCTTTGAAGGCCAGCAGGCTGGTACTGAGGGGTTAGAGGGCAAAGAATCTGCCTGCCTATTCAAGAGACATGGTTTCAATCCCTGGGTCAGCAAGATCCCCTGGAGGAGGAAATGGAACCCAGTCCAGTATTCCTTCCTTGGAAATCCCATGAACAGAACAGCCTGGCAGGCTACAGTCCATGGAGTCGCAAGAGTCAGACACGACTTAGCGACTAAACAACAAGGCTGGAACTGCAGAAGCCTAACAGGACTGGGAAACAGAGACTTCACTCTCAAAGGGCACACGCAAAATCTCACACACACCAGGATCGAGGGTGAGAGGAGCCTGAGCCAGACCTACCTGCTGGTTCTGTAGACTCCTGGAGAGATGAGCTGTGGACACAGACACTGGTGTCAGACGTTGGGGAACATTCAACTGCGTGAACACTCCTGGTGGCTGATGTTCTGGATCATCAGCACCAAGACTTGGCCCTACTCAACAGACTACAGGCTCCAGTGCTGGGGACACCTCAAGCCAAGAAACTAACTGGGCAGGGACACAGCACAGTCTGCCTAAAGACACCCCGACTCCACCTCTAGACATATACCTAGACACGGCCCTGCACACCAAGGGCCAGTATTCACCTCCACACACCAGTGGGCAGGCATCAGCCCATACTAACAGGAAGCCCACACAAGCCCCTAGACCAGCGGTCCCCAATCTTTCTCTCACCAGGGACAGGTTTCACAGACGGGGCGGGTTTGAGATGACTCAAGCACATTACATTTATTATGCTGCTGCTGATCTGACTGGAAGTGGAGCCCAGGCAGTAATTCACCTGATGGGGAGCGCTGTAAATACAGGTGAAGCTTTGCTCGCTCACCCATCACTCACTTCCTGCTGTGTGGCCCTGTTCCTAACAGGCCGCAAACTGGTGCTCTAGACCAGCCTCACCCACCAGGGTGCAGACACCAGAAATAGGATCCTGCAACACAGGCCAGACTCCACCCTGGGACTAGCTGGGCCCTTGTCCTGCTCACTAGCAGGCGAACCCTGCTAGTGACAGTCTGGACCCCATGATCAACAGTCTGGAATGGACCCGCCAACAACAACAATCTAAAATGTGTTCTAGGATCTCTGGGCCCTGCAACCAAACTCCAGAAAACATCTCTTAACTGCTAGTAGCTTAGCACTACTCCCAGGATCTGGCTTTACCTGTCAGCGGGCATCTATAGCCCCAGAGTCTTTGGGACCCTGACTCAGCCCACCAGTGAGCCAGCACTAGTCTCGGTACCTCAAGCCAAGAAACTAACTGGGCAGGGACACAGCACAGTCTGCCTAAAGACACCCCGACTCCACCTCTAGACATATACCTAGACACGGCCCTGCACACCAAGGGCCAGTATTCACCTCCACACACCAGTGGGCAGGCATCAGCCCATACTAACAGGAAGCCCACACAAGCCCCTAGACCAGCGGTCCCCAATCTTTCTCTCACCAGGGACAGGTTTCACAGACGGGGCGGGTTTGAGATGACTCAAGCACATTACATTTATTATGCTGCTGCTGATCTGACTGGAAGTGGAGCCCAGGCAGTAATTCACCTGATGGGGAGCAGCTGTAAATACAGGTGAAGCTTTGCTCGCTCACCCATCACTCACTTCCTGCTGTGTGGCCCTGTTCCTAACAGGCCGCAAACTGGTGCTCTAGACCAGCCTCACCCACCAGGGTGCAGACACCAGAAATAGGATCCTGCAACACAGGCCAGACTCCACCCTGGGACTAGCTGGGCCCTTGTCCTGCTCACTAGCAGGCGAACCCTGCTAGTGACAGTCTGGACCCCATGATCAACAGTCTGGAATGGACCCGCCAACAACAACAATCTAAAATGTGTTCTAGGATCTCTGGGCCCTGCAACCAAACTCCAGAAAACATCTCTTAACTGCTAGTAGCTTAGCACTACTCCCAGGATCTGGCTTTACCTGTCAGCGGGCATCTATAGCCCCAGAGTCTTTGGGACCCTGACTCAGCCCACCAGTGAGCCAGCACTAGTCTCGGGCCCCCAAGGGTTCCGAGACCAGCCACTCTGTGACCAAGCCCCGCTGGAGAGCAGCCAGCAGCATACACACAAGGCAAGGCCAGGCAAACACCCAGACTAGGAACCACCCAAGCCTACCATACCACCCACGTAGCCAGCCACCAAAGAAAGATTCATGCAACTCTCTAAGGGAACCCCAAGAGAATACAGCTTCAGTGACAAGGGGAGTGCACTGCTGGGACACACAGGACATCTACACAGTGCCACTTCTCCAAGGCCGAGGAATACAACTAACCTACCACATGCATAAAAATATAAACAGCAACAAACAAAACAAGGCATCAGAGGACTATGTTCAAGACAAAGTAACAAGACAGAACTCCAGAAGAAGAGATACGTGATCTACTCAAGAAACAGTAAAGAGTAATGATTGTAAAGATGATCCAAGAACTTGGGAGAAGAAAGGATGCACAGAGCAAGAAGTTACTTTTTAACTAAGAATTAGAAAAGATAATGAACAACGAGAGATGAATATAACAACTAACATGAAAAACACACTAGAAAGCATCAATAATAGGCTAAACAATACAGCAGAGTGTATCAGAGAGCTGGAAGACAGTGGTAGAAATACTGCTGCTCATCAGAAAAAAGAAAGAGGAAAAGCAAAGAGAGTTTAAGACAGCTCTGGGACAACATTAAACACAATAATATTTGCATTATAGGGGTGCCAGAAGGAGAAGAGAGAAAGGACTTGAAGAAAATATTTGAAGAGATAAAAGCTGAAAACCTTCCTAAACACAGTCAACCCATATCCAGGAAACACAAAGCTTCATACAGGATTAACCCAAAGAGAACCAAACCCACCAAGACACATTGCAATCAAAATGCCAAAAATTAAAGAGTGAATACTAAAAGCAGCAAGAGAAAAGCAACAAATAAATTACAGGGGAATTCCCATAAGCTCATAAGCTGGTTTTTCAGCAGAAACTACAGGCTGGAAGGGAGTGGTACAATATATGTAAAGTGATAAAAGGGAAGAATCTACAACCAAGAATATCCCAGCAAGGTTTTCATCGAGATCTGATGGACAAATCAAAAACTTCACAGACAAGCAAAAGCGAAAAGAATTCAGCACCAACAAAACTAGCTTCACTACAAATGTTAATGGAACTTCTCTAGGCAAAAAAGAAAAGGCCAGAACCAGAAATAAGAAAATCATGGAAGGAAACAATCTACCAGTAAAGGCAAATCTACAGTAAAGGTAGGAAAGTATCCACACACAAAGCCAGTAGAGAGATTAAAAGATAAAAACAGTAATAGCACCTGTATATATAGTAAACAGTTAAAGGACACAAAAAACAATTAGGTGTAAACTTTGGCATCAAAACACAGTAATCATGAGAGGACTAGTACAAATGCAAGGAGGAGTATTTAAAATGCATTTGAAATGAAGAGATCAGCCACTTAAAACAATCACATTTATATACACACTGCTATATGAAAATCTGACAGTAACAGCAAACCAAAACTCAATACTAGATATACATGCAAAAAAGAAAAAGCAGTCCATAATAACACTAAAAATATTCATCAAATCATAAGAAAACAAAAGAAGGAGGAAAAAAAGACCCACTAAAACAAATCTGAAACAACCAACAAAACATCAATAAAACATACACATTAATACTTATCAAGTGTAATGGGACTAAATGCTCCATCAGAAGACACAGACTGCCCAAATGGTTACAAAACCAAGACCTGACTATATGCTGCCTACAAGAGACAC